>LUGF01038744.1:229969-250369 GCA_001625245.1 Calycopis cecrops | reverse complement strand
AACATTTAAAAACACGGTAGTACCTATAAATAAAATTCTATGTAATAATGCCATCGTCATATTTAAAATTAATTCCATTAAAATATCAAGAAGCAATAGGAATCAATGTTCTAGTAATATTTACGATAAAAGAACACATAATATTAAGTCTGGATTGTATTATACAAATGACCTAATATAATACGAGTGGTACATGTGTTTATAGCTATCATAAAAATTTATTCGTTTGATGACAATACATTGATTCTTAATAAAATATGTATCTCGTTTGGGGTGCATAAAATAATCGCTGGTTAATGTTAATATATAGAAAGGATCTTTGGCAATTTATTGCTAATAAATAATAATAAAATAATAAAATTGACATAAAATGTATTATTGAGTGCGGCGACGACAAACTAAATAATTATATATTATTATGTAAATTTCAACCCAATCGATCAAGCCGTTATCAAACACTCAAAAAATCCACCACTTGAGATCGTAGCCAACACTTCACGTCGATATTATGCGAGAAACACTTCCCCAGTATTAAGTTTCTTCTTCTTCTTGTCACGGCCATAATGTATTTTGTGTTTATCAAAAAATCGTATATGAATATTTGAACAATATTAATTACGTATAAGAAAATTTATTCATTTAACATTTACAGATACCTTAAATAATAAAGCTAACAAAAAAAAGATCAAACTGCTATATTGGTGTTCATGGCTTCAGTGCAGTGTATTGCTTGGTCACAAAGAAAAAAATACGTTTGATTTTATGCTAACAGTGATAATGCTTCTTGGACTAGTTCGACACTATTCCTATAATTTTATTGCATAAATTCCCAAAATCATTTCGTCTAATGCACACTTTGAAAATAAATAGGTAGGTAATTTTGTAGCTCCCTTCATTTTCTTCACCATAAAAACCAATGTAACATTAGTCGTTTTCTAGGCCCCTTGCCGCCCACCTTTAGGCCTCCAGCACACAAAAGAGCCGTTATCATCCACTTTGGGAAGTAATGTTTTATCGTGAAGTCATTTTTTGTTCAAAAGAATTGGTAATTCGTTTTAATGTCCACATATATATTTGTATCTCCGTCTTAATTGGAATAATTTAGAAAGTACGCATTACCGAATACAAAGTAAATGGCTATACACCGCTTTAACCGGAGGTAGCCCGGGTCACCGTAGGATTCGCAGCGGCTAAGTAAACTTCCGTCGAAGCCTCCGTTCGCCGGAAGTGGATTCTCCCATTTGGCGGGAATGGAGAGTACTTCCGCCATTATTTCGTACGTTTTGTTTTGTTCATGGAACTACAGTTTCATTTTCTTATTTTTTATTAACGAGTACCAATTTTGTTATTAATGCTACAAAGTGGAATAAATTATTCATAGCTACTAAGGATTTGTAGTCGTCCGATGACATTTTTATAAATTTTACCTGCAATGATACCGAGACAGTATATGAGTTTAGAATAAGAGGTTGTTTATGTAAACTAATGTCATTTATTTCCTAAATGTACTAGAAAGTTTATGAAACCGTTTTTCAATGATTGGGTTGGTTTGATTGGTACATGTTCTAAAACAGGTGTTACGATAAAAACTCACCATTAGATCTGCAGTAAACTACTAACAAATATTTACTAAATCGCTTGTAAAGCTAATGTTTTTAATGTTTTATATTTGTATGTATTGATTTATTTATTACGCCAATATTAATTGTCGTTGTATTCGTCAAAATCGTGGTAGTGACAGACTAAAAATATTTTTTTAGCGCATGCTAATAAAAAAAAACGAATACTTAGGTTATTTTATTTTCTTAGAGTAAAGAGGTAGTGCCACACTGCATGCTTGCATGAAGACGAATTGGGCTGGCACGACTGCGGAGGTGGTACCTCTCGCTTACACGGCTTAAAAATCTAACTTCAAAGTATAAAATAATTAAAAAAATTAAGCAAAACTCCGGCATTAATTTATTCTCAGTTTGGTAATATTTTAAAGGGATATTCAATTTTTATCTATTAATACTACACAAAAAACAAAAGAAAAAAGGTCTAGGTATAAAAAGTTTGGCCTTTTGTTAGGTTTTCAAAATTATTATACAAAAACTATTTTTTTACAAAAATACACAAAAAGAATTATAATAATTGTATTTTTAAGTATATACCTAATACACAAAAAATTAAGTTTTATTAAAATCGTTGTTTTCTGAATCAATAGCCCCTTGATTGAAAGTAAGTTTAGATTTGAAACACGATTTTTAAACAAATACTCAATCCCGATACCAAAAGTTGGACCAATTCAACGGAACCATCCAATAACTGTCCTAGAGTTTCCACGCGATTTCCCAATGTACACCCAACTGAATTTAGCACTAAAACATCTAGGAGCGTCCGGCTTTTCCTCGATTTATTTTGTTCGCATCATTGTTTAGATAGGGTAAGTATTTGAATGTTTTTCCTATCTTTGTCGTGCCTCTATTTTTTTACAATGCCATCACGAACACTTTTTATTTACAGCGTGCACGCTTTTTATTATGGACATCAATATAACCTTGGCGTTATCTTGCAACAATTTATCTTTATAAGTATAAGACATAAACTTATTGTACTCCCATAAGTAATTAACTTCTGATGACCATATTCAAACACACAATTAGCAGATATCTGTATCTGTATCTGTATCTGTAGACTTTACACACCACGTTAGCCTAGCTCCGTGCTAAGTACCGTGAGGACTTGTGTTACTGGTACTAGACAACGGAACATATTTAATATGTTTTATAAATTTAAGAAATTTTATATATTTAAGATTTTTTATTATTGAAATACATAGATAAACATCCATGACCAAGGCGGGATTCGAACCCGCGACCCCTGGCGCAACATGCTCCGCTTATCCGAGCCCTGTACCACTGCGCCAGCCTGGTCGTCAATAATACCTGGTCAATAATACAATAAAACCTGGTCGTAATAGATAATATGTAGTCTTTGATTTACCCTTTTTCTCCAATGACAGCCGCGAAAATATAATACTTATGTTAATCAGTTTAAAATGATTTGGAATAACTGAAAAGTCATAATCTTTTCGAATTTAGCATGTCATGTAGCAAATCTTTGCGGAAGTAACAACCAAAATTAATGACGCATATGCGCCTATCATTGCCTACATTAACGCTTTCCATTCCGTCCACCATCGTTTCAACCAAATATCCTAAAGTTATACAGCGTTACGCTTCATAATTACATGAAAGACAAGCCTCTCCGATCACACGTATCCAATTAATTTTACGTCCTATAAAATTTCTCCATTTAAAAAAATTAAAAGTTTTGTGATATAATATTTTTGTTATTGTAGCAAAATTGATACAATAACTAATGAAATTATATTTCATGCATATAACATCATTTCCTTCTTATTTTTGTTTCAATAAATCACTAACCCCCTTATTAATAAACATAGAATAACTCTATCCAAGGAATAACCTAGTAATAAACTGACATCTGTCAAATCCCATACTTTTTACGTGTTTTTTAATATGGAGTTTGACAGATGTCAGTTTATTACTAGGTTATTCCTTGGATAGAGTTATTCTATGTTTATTAATAAGGGGGTTAGTGTTTACTAACACTAGAAATAATACTCGTTGGATTTCACTCAACTGAAATTGCATCATCATGAAGTATAATTTTAACATCGTTCAACAGAAAATGGGTATAAAATCCGTATTTCAAATCGTTAGAACTTATAACGGAATGTTCCAGGAATACTCATTCTGCAATTCCCTTAGGACTTCCTAGTACCTACCTATGTCACAAACACACAAGTTCATTCAAAAGTTCATTTAAGAGCGTTTACGCCTTGCGCACGTGGTTTTATGTAATTCATGGGTAATTCAAACCCACACATACGGATCGCCGTGTAAGTAGCATATATATAATGTTAGTATATTCTATAGTCAAATTAACCCACTTTGATCCACGTACTGAATGGATTTCGTTTGCGACCAGTGTTTTAGAGACGTTTTAAAAAATTTACAGAAAAATAATTACTTTACAATAATCAAAACTTTAAATGCATGATTGTAAAGAATATGCTCTAGTTTATTGGTAAGCTATTATTATATTAAATTAAATAAGGTATATCGTCGAAAAATACATATAAAATTTGAAATATTTCACATTTTTTGAATTTTAATTTCTCATAGATAAGATACCAAAACCAATTTATTTTTCTACTAACTATTTTCTCAAGGATCTTATCAAGTTGTTATTATTTTTTGTTAATTATATATTTCAGTACTTTTATGATTTTTTGAGCTTCGAAACTGACGCTAAAAGGGAAATTAACAAACCTCTAATAAGTAATCATGTTAGAATGCGTACATACTAAATTAATTAAAATATTTTTTCTACTAACTATTTAGACAAGAAAATGTCCTACAATTATTAGTATGTAACATATAATAGAAGATAAGTCGTTCATGATTTTAAGGTGGTTAAAAAGTACTGTTTTCAAGGCAAATTGCGTTGGAAGGCGTAAACGCTCTTAACTACCAAGTTGTATGAGTATTTCACCGTTTGAATTTGCTTTTGAAAAGTTATCCAATACATAGATGGTTCAATGACTTAGATAGTTTTTATAACAAAGGGATAAATGAGGACATCTATGCGTTTCCCTCCATTACTTCATCCTGCCCAAATACGCCACCGGCTACTCACTAACTGAACGAAACGTGATGATATTCACATTTATGAAGCAAATGAAGGAGAGTCACAGCTTTGGTTAGTCTTATTTTGGTACATGGATAATCAATTTTGACTTAAACAATTTACAATAAATAAAAATATGAAAATAAAAACAAATTTTATTAGTATAGACAGCAAACGCATATAAGATCACTTGACAAAGGAAGTGTAATTATTATATAATAAAAAAAAAATATGTTAATACATAATTGAAAATTGTATTAAATGGTTTATTTATACTGTAGCTTTATAAATAGTGTACTTTAATGCATTATTTATTATATGAATTTAGAATTCAAATCGCTCGGTATCATATTACCCTAATCTACCCGGACCTATACAAAGTTATGACGTCATAAACATTATACTAAATATGAATGCAAAAATAAAATGTTACAGCCGAAGTTTGCTGATAAAACATTCAGGATAGAGTTTTAGACTTTACATCGCCCGCCTGTTGTGGAAGCGAATAATCATTTGAGCAACTTTTTTCATTATCTCCGACAACTCGAATACTTTTATTACTATTTTGTTAGGTATAACTTTTTGTTTCAGGACTTAACAATGCTATAAATATTAAAATAACAATTTCGTACAAAAAAACGATGAAAAGTCTTTCTTCGACTTTTAATTTAACTGTGGTAGGGAGCGAGAATGATTTAACTTTTTTCGGGTTTTAATAGATTTTAGAATTTGATCTATATTGTTTTGATGCTTGGGATTTTTCTTATGAGAGGGTATACCGCTCCGTTACGGCGCGAATCTGACTAGCCTTCAGTTAAAGTTAATGAATTAATTAATTTTAAATTTAATTAATAATGAAATAATTAATTTTAATTATTAATGAATTAATTTATTACTTTTGTTTAGCATCCCGAGACGCACACAATTTTTTAATGTCAGCCCTTGCATCCTACGCGATATCCACCTACAACATCGTTGTAGGCATCAAGTGATGGACGAATAGGTAAATGAAGCGTGTGTACATTTTATGTCACCGAAAACATATTGCGTTAAATTTTGTTTAAACTATCCCAAATTACCGCGGGTGAACCTGAGGGTTATTTAAGAATCAACTGAGTGTGTGTGTGACATTTTTAATGACCTCAGGGCTCTATTACAATAGACAGTGAAGTATACAAATTAGTCTTTGAGGTCATATAAGAAAATCTCATGAGTGTATGTAAAATCCCATGTTGTGTTGCATTGTAAGAGGTATAGTCATGCTACATTGCAACGGTGCAGGCACGATTGAGCATGTCGCCACTTGCACACGTGATACCGCTATAAATTACCATGTATGTAGGTGATGATAATGTTAACAGAATGGCATAAGTTGTGACGGCTTGTAAGGATGCTGCCAGATTGACACGCTCTTAATATCATTATAAAGTACCAGCAGTGCTGTCTCGTTTGGTGCTATTTGTGACTTTCCGGCGATCCACTGGAAACCAGGAGATAAGAAGGACAATACAATAAATTAAAAAAAAATAGTAAATTAACTTTTTAAAGTACATATTTTAATTTAAATATATACTTACTAGCTGTGCCCTGCGGTTTCACCCCTGTTTAATTTGAACGAAATCACTCTCCCCCACTTCACCCCCTTAGGATTTGAATTTCTAAAAATCCTTTCTTCGTGCTCACTTATATCATAAAAGGAACCCGTGTACCAAATTTAAAGTTTCTAGGTACTGTAGCTTCGGCTGTGCGTTGTCTGTCAGTCACTCAGTAACGAAGAGTTTTATATAAATATAGATTGGTAAACTAAATACAAAAATAAAAGAAATTACATCATTGTAATAAGTTTAAGTCAGTATAGTAGAAGACAACAGCACAAAAATACTTAATTTATTATAATGAAATGTATCATTTAAATAAAATACGCCCTGATGTAGCAAAAACGACATACTTTTTCTCACAAAATTATGTAAATCTCTTAGGAGACTAAAAAGTTTAGGGACTTTCAGTACGTAAGTTATGTTTAGACGGGAATCATTTGTGGATTTGTAAGTTGACATGCCATATTAAATTATTTATGGCCGAGGCTACCCTGCCCGTCTCTAACTGGAGCAGGATCGCGTGAAGAGTTTGCCGGGGACAACTGGAAATCTCCCGTCCCACAGGTATATAATATACTAGCTGCGCCCCGCGGTTTCACCCACGTAAATTTCGATCCCGTGAAAAATATAAAAATCACCCCATGGTATCCCAAAGGAACATTTTTCGGGATAAAAACCTATCCTGTGTTAAACCAAGTTACTTTCTATTGCATGAAAATCGTTTCAGCAGTTTTTGTGGGAAGGAGTAACAAACAAACAAACATACAAACTTTCGCATTTGTAATATTAGTAGGTTTCGGCCCGCTTGTAAGTGTAAGAGCTGCTTAAGGCTGCCTGATGTCCCAGCAGAAACAAGTCGAAGAGTGTGGCACGATGTATATCGTGCATGTCTTTCTAGCCGAAAAGGGGCAAGGATCGCCGCTATTCTTGGCAAGACTACCTGTTAAGGAACCTTTTCCTACGGGAGGTAGTTAACTTCTGCTGGGGTCTCTAGGTATCATTTTATATACAGGTATACCTGAGCATCTTCGCACCGACCTGCGATTCGATATACCGTGTGGCTTTATTCGATTCTAATATGACATAACTATATCAATCAGGGCTATTGCATCCCTGTTGAAATGGTACCAACTCAGTTCCAAAGGCATAATAGGTGGCATATTCAAAAAGATACCTTTGTCTATTTTTCTATTTGTTTACTCGTATATCTTTAATGGCGTCGGTTTCTTAAGAAGTGAGAAAATCAATAAATTAAAATATATCATCCAAATTTAACACGGCACAAATTTGGCATATTTAAGTACTTAGACTAATAAATCAACGATAATTATATCGCTGCTTGGATTTCATTTCTTTTATTGTCTTGACAGACAGACAAGTCCAACTGGCAAAACTTGCATGCCTAGCTATTTTATGTGCAGTTCAATTGCTTAATGCTCTCGAAATATGCTACATAGCTTGTTCCTTAACACGTTGTCTGTCCGTCCATTAAATGTAATGCATTCGCCAAATGCAACTGAACGGCTTTTCCTGGGCTGCACATGTGAGCTATAGCTATAATTTTCTAGGGACGTATGGAGAATGACTTAGCTAAAATAAAACTCAAATGTTCAATAGAATTTGTTTTTTATTTTTTTTATTATTATTTTTTAAATCCAGACTATAATAACTTTAATGGGCTCTATTGAGACAGGGCAGACAAAATGCTTTTTTGCAAGGAAGGCACTCAGTTATTACTTGTGTAGCCTTTTTTCTTGCATCATTGGTTGTGGAGCCAGTTTCTTTCTGCAGTTTGTAGCAACTTGCGCAGCGTTTTTGGTAAATCTTCCCATTAGCCTTTCTGGGTACACATGTCACTTGAGGCAGAGAACTTGTTAAATCTATAATTAATAAGAAATAACATTTAGCTTATTAGTGAATTTTAAACGTTCATACATTACATATGACCTACGAAAATCTAATGCATGCTGAAATTTTGGCTATAAATGTGTTAATTTAAAATAAAATCTAAAATATATTAATTATGCAGTCAACAATACATCAGGCCATATTATTTGAGAATATAAAATAAAGCTGTTTATAAAAAAAGGTATTGGACGTACCACAAGATTCTCTAAAATAGACAGGACTGTCAATGTGTTTACCACAATATTCTCCAAAATAGACGGGACTGTCAATGTGTTAAGTGTATTTGAAATAATACATTAAAAATACCTTTTAAAAACATCAAGTTATGATTAATTACCATCGTACGTTATTGTTGTAAGATATACATTCAAATGTGTCAGGATAATTTTGATTAGTTAACAGAATTACCGATATTTTAATAAATTTATTAAAATGCCCAAACTTTATTCGTGGACCGAAACCATTGCCAGTTGGGAATAGAATAAAATATTGCGTGACCCAACCACTGTCAGGTAAATTCAATTGGATTGGAAGCAATTAGCGTTGCGGTTCAGACTTACAGCGGTTACCATATCGATTGACAGGATAAGCGGGCCCCTTATGGTTTTGTATAATTAATACACACCATTTACTTTTACCCTTTTTACGAAGTTCACGGTCAATTTGCGACCTTAAATATTAGATTCGGTGATCCGAAGACACGTTTCACGGTCAAACGAAAATTTATATTTCTAACGAGCAAAAGCAAAATTAATTTTATTACAACCCTAAAATTCTTTGTGAATATGCAAGTTAAATAAATTTTCTTGATGTGTGTGGGATAGGCATTATGAAAGAGATCAACAGTTATATATGTTCTCCCTAGGCCGTTTGACGTTGATGGCGAGAACTTGCAAAATTAGGGAATTAGTAGAAATTTGTCATAATTTACATTTAGGCAAACATTATTTAGCAGATTGAGGTAAGTTGACGAATCGAGAGAAAGAAAGCATGTTGGTTTTTAGAAAGCATGTTAAGCAAAATTTAACGTCTAATGTCCCCTATGTACACCACGAAGACTTGAAATCTTTACTAAGTGAGTTTATTTCACCTTACGATCTTTCAATTTTATAATACGTTGAACAAAGTTAGTCACTCTCCAAGAAAATAATAATTATAGTAGTTGTCTGAGCTTTCACTTAGATATTCGACTAAATAATCATTGATTTGATTTTGGTGTTTTCGTGCTGAAATGAACATTTTTGTTGGTCTTCGTATTGCTGCCACTAAAATAATGCGCGCTAAAATGTGTAACTAGGATTTTCGAACACTAAAAGAACGTGTACTTTATGTTTCGTCGGTACATCGGTCGGTCGTCGGTCGGTAGGGTAAAGAAAATTAGAGCTTATTTTTTTATTCGACTAGAATTAAAGGTATTTTTTTGTTTAGAATAGAGAACGAAATTATAAAACCACTTTTTTTAACTTGTATTTTTTTTCGGTTTCATTGAAATATAGATTGTCTTTAAAATAAATCTTAAAAAATTTAATATTTTTCCGTTAGTGAAACTTGTACTAGTAGGTAGCTAACTACCTCTAGGCTATATCATAATATTATATACTGCACGATGAAACAAACATTGGACAACTCTCCATCGTCGTACAGAGATAACAAAGCACACCATAATAATAGGTCTTTACATATGTCATTAGTCATTCTATATCCAGTATTTTCAGATTAATTATCTGTGAATTGGAGCACTATTCAAATACAAATTATTTTATTTTGAGGTCCTGTTATTTTATTTCAACGAATTTAATTCAGCTAATTAAACTACATAGTGCTTTTGTATTTGCGAAATTTTGGTAGTTTTGCCACCATGACATGGTTTGCAACTTTCAAAAGATTTTCTACTTTTTATCTATCATTGGCTCAATCTTAGATGTTATTTAATTTTGAATAGAAATTAGCTACACAATCCGCTGGTAAAGATATATTATAGTAACGACGAATTGAAGGCGATTATGGAAACCACGTGGTAAATACAGAGAAATGTTGCAATTAAATTTCCATTTGAGGTAAGGCGTGACAATATTCCTTGCAGCTTCTAGCCTATAGTCAGACTTCTTTACCTATCGCTTCTTTACCTATCGATCTTAATTAATAGTTTGATTTTCTCCAACTGGATGTCTCAAAGAGTGGAATATACGTGTACTGTAGGTCTGTACCTACACATACCCTGTCGAAGTTTGACCCTGTGTTCGAACTCGCCTTTATCATTTAACTCTGAAAATGGATACATGAGGATACCGCATTGTGTAACCCAAGACAATTTTTTTTAGTATCATATTTATGAAGTATTTATATTTTTATTATTTATGAAATTTAGACAATTGTTCCAATATAATATTTAATAATATATGCAAATTTGGCATCTTCATGTAAAATAGTTTTTGTGTTTTGAGCGGGTAAAAAGTACACACGGTACATAATATTACACACGGTGCTACTCACTGTTAGTTGATGTTGTGTATGTTAGCTTGAACTTGGCTTGAAGCGCTACCGAGTCTAACAAAACTAAAACGAAACCAATTTTTTAGAGACCTGTTACAGAGTAAATTTGAAAATTAACAAACTATTTTATTATTCTGATTTAAAATAAATTTTAGGCTTAATTCAATTTATTTCATATCAATGTTGGCGGAAAATTTTATGAATATTGATATTAAACTTGATTCACCTGCGCAAATTTTCTGTATAGGTAATTTACTAATTACTTTGATAATATTAAATTATTAGGAAGTTTAACATACTCATTAAAAATTAACAATGTGTCTGTCATATCTTTGATCCCCTTTTACTTGTGTGAATAATAATATTTTTTTATTTAACTGCTGACTCTCTAGGTTTGAAAATAAAATAGAATCATGGCATTTCTAATGCTGCATTGCACTATACCGGAGTTCACGACCGAACCATAAGACTACTCTGTCTAGTTCTGTGCAATTTATGAGCGTCCGGATGATCAAACAGGTCTTCCATTAGGTAAATTAGAGCAACATAATTAATTACATATATGATGATTCTTCGTTTATGCGAATTGTCAAGAACTTGTCTGGTGATTGATTTTTGGTTCTTTTATTATTATATTTACGCCACAGCATTTGAGGTAATAGCACAAATTATAAAAAATATGCCATAAATTATGGGGAATTATAATATGCGGCCTTCGCGAAGTTCGACCGTATTAAAGTAGACGAGTTATTGCTACTCAAACACGGGAACAAGTTTTAATGAGCAACTACACGTGGAAAACTTGATGCTCACTCACGACTGCTCAATTTTGAGATCATACCTCATTTGGCTCTAAATGACTGGCGTAAATGTTAATGTAAGTGTGATTGTAAGTTCATCATTATCTTCTTCAGCTAATCTGCTAATACCCTAAATAAGATCTGTTTTTTTACAACATGATGATGCAATGGACGATTCAAACCCTGAGTGCTTAAATAATAAACACTAAACAACAAAGCTAAACTAAATAAATTAATTTTGGTACCTAAATATGTATGGGTACAATATGCCATTACTAACTAGAATTGGAATTTAGTATCAACAAGTTTATCGATACTTTACTCTTAAGTACCACATAAATGCTTCTTGTTTAATCCTTCTTACTGGAAAATAGAAAATTGTAGTTTATTTTGCTCTCCTAATAGTCTAAGAGGGGCTTTATTAGCGGCAATATTACAATATTACTTATTAAAAAGGAGTTCTAAGCCCTAATAGAAAAATTAAGTCCGAGGTAGTACCAAGCTGCATGCATGCATGTAGCCAACTTGGTCCGTCGCGACCGGTAAGGTTCCTTTCTCCTACACGATACCAGCGTGCGGTATGCAAGTAGCCGGTGACCCCTGGAGGGAGGAGGAGGAATGAGGGCAACACAGCTGTATAACCTCTATGTGGATGTCTATAGGTGTAGGTAGTTATGAAAATGGCTCCGATTTCTTGTTGCCTCCTTATACTATAAAAAAAAACACTTTTCATACATTTTTATGATTAATAAAGAGGAAGCAAAACTTTATATTTCAATTCTTTTAATTCTAAAACTAATATCGTTTGGTCAACAATATATAAAGGCATCAATAATCGGCTTACACATTGATCCGCCCTTTGAAAGCTCTCTGTCCAAAACATTGATTGAATAAGTTTGTTTGGTTTTTACGAATTGGTAGTGTCAGTTTACCATATAGGTATGGAGATTTGTACTCGTAAAATTATTAAATAAGTAAATAAAATAAAAATAGCCTTTATTTTTACTAAACTTACATGGCTGTAATTTTATAACTTGCACAACAATAAAAATAACTAAATGTGTTCAGTAGTCGCCTCTGTGACTCTCCCAAACCTTTCCACGTCTCTCTATACCGAGCTTGTCGCATCCAAAGAGACCCACATTTTTGGTGGAAAATTTCTTTCCATCGTTTTCTGTGTCCTTCTTCCTTTTTCTATTTGTAAGTAACCATTCTATTAAGCGTTTTGTCCATCTATATTCTCCCATCCTACAAATAAGTCCCGCCCAGTGCCATTTAAGTAATCTTATTCTTAACCTAGCGTCTGTAATTTTAGTTTTTCTTCTCATGGCATGGTTACAAATTTTATTCCATAGCTTTAGTCTCCATTCTCCATTCGCTAAAATATTTCAATTCTTTATTTGTCTTTTAGCTTCTTGTGAAATATTTAGTTGTAATTTAATTAAATAATAGTTTCAATACAAAATAATATTAGTACCTATGAGGACTTAAAGACGATTGACTGACAAACAATTTTAAAATAGCTTTACAACAGAACCACCCCGTTTTGTCCAGCACATATTATTCAGCCAGGGCTTTAGTATATATTATACTCTTTTGAATTTATAAAAAATTACTATTAATGAGAAGTGCATCTGTTTATTTTTAGTATTGATTGCTGACTAACATGTTTATCCTTATTATAAATATAATATTATATACAACTAATTTAATTCGAAATATGTAGTATGTTTCCAATTATTTCCTGCCAAATCTACAGAATAAATGTGACTTAGATATGAGAACTTAGAGAGAAAAAGAATATGAATGGATTCAACCTGAAATATACTACAATTATTTTTATCAAAAATTATAAAGCAAATTAATGATTCCCTTGGGATAAATATTACGTTGGTGAATTCAAGTGGCACAGCTGGTTAAGTGTATCGGTTGTTTATATTATATATTTTTGAAATTAGGTACCACATATCACATACAGAAAGGTATAAAGGTATACGATAATATTAAATTTACCATTATAATAAGACTATGATAGAAAGAAACATGTAAGAATAATCCATTTGTATAAAAATAAGTAATAACCGAAGTAAGCTGCTTGACTCGACAACGACTAACACCAATCGTCATTCGACCTTTATCCCGGGCATTTGTCTGGACGATAATCCTTTTGGAATTGGTTTAGAAAGCTCCCGCAATATTTTCCACACATAAATACGCCTATTGGAAGAACAAATAGGCTTACATTTTCTACTAACACAAGAAGGGCTTTCAAGCTTATAGATTACAAGTTATAATTACTTCTTTGTACTAAATAAGTCTTCACTAACAATACAATTATTTTCGTAATATAATTATAAGCAGACTCTATAACTTGTTTTATGTAATGACACAAAACATAAACCTAAAATATTATTTTATCATAAATTAATTAATTAATTTCATTGTTTAAAATCATATTTAGCCGAGAAGCGCGTAAAATATATTAGCTTATATTGTTAATAAGTACTAAGTAAACATCTGTTTATATTGTTAGTATTAAATTTAACGAGACGTTAAGTATAGTTTACTTTTATTGATACATTTTTAAATTCCAAAAACATTTGTAGGTTATTGAATTAGTACCTACTGCGCCAGTCGGCTAAAAAATAAATTTTTGTGTTCTACTCCTGTAACGAGCATTTTTAGATGTTGGTAGTATTGAAAATTTCAACGTTACGTTATTTGCTGTAAAAATGTCAACAAACACGCTCAGAAAAACGTCTTGGTGTACGCAGTAAAGCCACAGATGTCCGTGTGTTAAAGTCTATTCATACGTCCCGCTTAAATTAATATTTGTGTACTTCATACAACTATTTTATTTTTTAATAATTTTTATTTTCATCAAGTACTCAAGTACCTTTTGTATTTTTAAATAGAATAGAGTAAATGAAACATTTATTTAGTAATGATTTAATAAATTTACGCGAATGTTACACATTGTAACATTTTAATGATGTCCCTAGGATCCCATCATCTGATCACTACTTGGTTACAATATGATTAACTTCAAGGCCTATTCTCTGTCGAATATAAAATGTTATCCAAATTGTTTCAACCAGGCAAAACTTGTAAAGTAAAATAAATACAGATAAATTAATAACCTCCTCCTTTTTTAAATAAAAAAATTAAAAGACTTCATTTCAAAAACAAAATAAACAATTTGCTGTTGTCAGCTTTTGTAAAAACAACAGCAGATTCTTAAGCTTCCATTTCTTGGAAGTTGTTACTTCTATAAAACTCCTACGGCTGTTAAGCTCTTAAGCTCGCTGAGCGTTAAAACCTACTCGTTTAATACCGGTAGATCCGGGTTCAATACGGACTGCGAAAAACATTTTCTGGCTCTATCGAATTCACTTTCGTTTGGCAAAGAAAAATCAATATGTGACAAAAAATACGTGTCTGATGAGTTTATAGTCCAGTCAATTTAACGATTAACCTCAAATCAAAAGGTAATAAGCCAAATATTTTTATATTGTATACCTTTATTTTAGCGTTGTAATAGCTTATAGCTTTCTCAAAAGTCTTATATAATATGTTGTCTGTAACGATAGTTATACGAGATTCAAGGTAAAAAAAAAACCGTTTTATACAGCTCCATTATTAGATCCTGGGTCTGATAATGAAGCTGTACTGCTTGTGGAAAGTATTGACTCTGAGCTGAAGGTATTTGTACTTGTTTAATTTTATTGTGATTAATAAAACATGGATTCCAATCACAGCATTTATAAAATACCAACACTGAACACACAAATACCAAAAGCATTTGGAATTCGTGCCTCTTATCAACGTACACTCAATAATTCATTCACAACGGCCAATGATTGAACCCACTAATTTGAAACGAGCCTCTGGACACGCGACTTTGTAGAAAATTACTAACGTTGTGCTTGCGTTTGTTTTTATTGCAGAAATAGTGAGTGGATCACTTGGTGTTCTGACTTTGCTGTGACAGGTGATTTTCCAAAAAATAAATGTGATCTGAATCCACAGGATAAAATCTTGATTGCGTTACCAACAACCTAAGCACTCTTTCTCTGGTCTTTTTATTCTGGCCTCTGCCAGGAGGGGTCGAGAGAAGAGAGGTGTCTTGGCGTGTCGTTGCCGTGCGCCTTGTCTCCTGCGACCGAACGGAGGCGCAACGTCAGATGCGTTGGCGGTGGGGTCGCAGAGGAAGAGGAGATGCGGTGTGTAATTGCCGTCCTCATTGTCGGATCGGCCGCTGGGTGTTGGAGGTCGATGCCTGTGTAGTGTGTAAGGTCTTGCAGGTGTCGGCTTGCCCCTGCCCAAGGCCCCTGGGTGTCGGTCTCGGGGTTGACCCGTCCGCGTCGTCTTGCGGGTGGGTCCTTATAGGTATAACGCGTCTTTCTGTTTCTGGCGCGCATTCTGACTACCTCAAAGTGAGCAATGTTGTGCATTTAATGCGGTTTGTGAGTGTCTGAAGTCACGCTGGATGGAGAGAAAAGAAGGAAGGCAGCATATCTGTATTATGCGGCTGACTGCGGACGACGTTAGTTATCAACACTGCTCGATAACTACTTCGTACTATAAAAAATGTGGTGTCATCCGAATCTGTAATGATCGTAATATAATTTCTAAACCTGTCTTGCCTTCTCCATATTATATTATACCTTTACATCTTAAAATAAAACTTATCCCGATGGAACTTGACAGTTATTCAAACAAAATATTATTACCAAAAAGCCATCACATAAAACCAATTGCCTAAAATATTTTAATATTGTAGATTATACAATAAATTTAGTATAATAATGGAGCGGGGATCGCGTGTCCCACATTATATAACATAGCGTTGAATTAATACTAACAATTACCAAAGCACGCACAAAAAAACTGAACAAATTGCCACTGTGCGTGTTGATATTACATACAAACGACAATGTTGAAAGTAATAAGATGAAGCGATTTCGATTCGTGTGTACTATGTATGTTTAAAAATAATTATTTTTATATTTCAAAATGGTCAATTGAATTGTTAAAAATTGTTGTTTGGGTTTTAAACTCACACTCACTAGACTTGGAAAATTAAACTTAATAATTAATAACTTATATAAGGTGACCAAATTGCTTGTTTGCCTCTTATGATATGTATAAAAAAACTGGATATAACCACATACAGTTATATATCTTACAGTTAACTAAAACTTTAATTGTTTACAATAAATATGAAGGGTCGGATATTTTTTTGGCATTTTTACTCTAAAAATACTTGCATACACTGATAAAAATACGACAAATAATGATGTTTTAAAAGGCAAATACAAACGTGAGTTTAATAGTTTGTTGCACTTTAACTTCAAACTGCTAAATAAATTTTGATAAATTTCTATATAGAGATGGATATTACCAGAGATTTTAACTGACTATGATAAAGTTGTGATGTTTTAATATGACATGCACGGAGCCGAGCCGAGCTATTTATAACTAAAAATATTTTTTCAATTAGCATTTTTTATATATTTTAAAGATATAACGCTTCCATTCATGAAACGGAACACGGTATTGGTTACTGTTTCTTGGGACGCTGGAATTGATTGTTATAATCATGCATGATTTGGAACCAAATTATTAAGAAATAAGAAAACTACTTATAATGAATACACAAGTAAAGTCATTAAAATAACAAGTATGTATTACAATAGTACAAGATTTGAGATAAATGGTCCGTCAACGTGAAAAATAATCTCTTAAAGCAAATGTTGTAATATCCTCTTGTATTAGACCCATATAATTATTTCGACAGGTGTGTAATTTTTATACTAGAACGTTTATTTACACAATCAAATATAATATAAATAAAAACAGGTCAAGTGCGGGACGGCCCACGCGCAATGTAGGGTTCCGCAGTGTTTTAACTTTGTGTACACACTCAAAAACTCAAAGAATTTTCAATAAAATTTAGATTGAATTTTACTTTTTCTTTTTTCGTACTTTTTCTAATCAGCTCTGATAGTTTTCCCTTAACATATTGTGCATATTAAACCTTTGGGAAATTAGAGGGGGGGACACTTATCTCTAGCAAAAAAATGTACTTTAAGACCAAATATTTTAGAATTTTCGGATTTCTAGATCCAAAAATGGTGTTCTCACCCTAATTTTTTTTGGGTAGACGATGGGTTATTTCACAAGAAAAAAATGCCCCCATATTACTTGTATGGGAGCTACTCCAAAAAAAAAATTTTGTCGAGATATGTCTACCACTTTTTTGTAATGAGTAATCTACATGCGCATACCAAATTACAGCTTTCTAAAACTTATAGTCTTTGAGTAAAACCGCGGACTGACAGACGGATATGACGAAACTATAAGGTTCCTCATTTATGTTTACGAACGCTAAAAAGGAAAAGTCATATTTTATTCATATTTATGTTTAATAAATAGGTTCAAAGAAAATTTAAAAAAATCAAGTTGCGTTCCCACAATAAATGAATCCCTACTGCACAACTCTCTAATAGAGACAAAAAAACGTGGTTTCGACTCATAGAATATGTGGACTGCGATGTATCTATTCACTAATAAACACAACTTCATTACTGCGAAATGTACAATAGAATAATTATATAATATACTAAATACTAGCGCCCTTCAAAGGAGTCTTAAACACTGTATTACTTTGTACACTTTTATTTACCTTGTATACGGTAGATGCTTCTCTATAGTGGCTTGTAGATTTTAAAGAAAAAAAAATGAATCTGGAATGATTAAAAAAAATTGAGAATCAGCGGTAAGGTATAAAAACAATTCAGTAAGAGGTACTACCATGTTACATTGTAGCCGAATTTGACTATTGCGGCAACGTGATCACGTAATATAATATGCTATGCTGCCACTTTTGGTGCTGTTTGTGAGTATTCTGTGTCCCAACAGAGGGGAGGATTAATGCAGGCAGCATTTTGCATAACAACTATGCGGTTGTCTACAGGAGTCAGTATTTATCAAAATGTTCATATTGCTAGTTTGCCCCTAAATTATAAAAAAAAAATATAAGGTGTATCATTAAAATGCGTACAAAAATATTTTTAAACATCTTTACGTTCGTCCCGGTGAATCTTTTGAATAAAGACTCGCAAGCTAATAGGCTCAATTGTGGATACACAAAGGGGGTCTCCCTCATATCAAGAATGGAGGCTTTTTAACAATAAATGAAATTGTACTGTGTACTTACAATTATCCTTGATAGCAGCGGCTGTGGCCTATGTTCAATTAGATCGGAAATCTTCTTTCAACCCTCGTCACGGAGAATCCACGAGGTTTTCCCAACAAAATTAATAAATACCAACATTTTGTTGAGGAAATAAATTTAGATTTCCAATCGAAAAACTTTTTTCTCAAACATTATACTGCAAATTGGACATACGCACGAAATAAATTGCAAAATTGAGATAAAAAATCCTATATTAAACATATTAATTAATAAATTATAATGTTCTCATTGTTTAATAGAAATTACGTAGGTACTACGATAAAAAAGAAAATTATAAAGATAAAAATCTTAATAGAAGAAATATACAGCTTAAGAATTACAATATTGTCTATATTGTAATAATTATTTAGCTGTATGAATTTTTAAGATTACAAATACCAAGATATGTAAGTCTTGATCACTTATTGAATACTCTAAAAAGAGGAAAGATTTGATTATTTGTTATAGTAAGAGCTAACTACACTGCATGCTCGCATGCAGCGGAATTGGGCCGGCACGACTAGGGAGGTACCTCTCGCGTACATGATACCGGCTTAAAGTAACAGCTGTGCTGTCGCGTTTCGTGCGGTGTGTAAGTAGCCGGTGGCCCATTGAGGTGGTAGGTGAAAGGAGGGCAGCGCATCTGTATAGCCTCTACGCGGGTGTCAATAGGCGTCGGTAGTCGTGAGGATGGCTCCGACTGCTCGTTCGCCCCCTATATCAAAAAAAAAAATGTTTGCATTGAATGGGCTCTGAAATTACTGGACCGATTAAAAAAATATCCCTGATAAACATAGAGGATAGAATTCTTTCAAGAATTTTAGTGATTTTAGAGAATTTCATTCCTAAGCGGGTAAAACGGGTATTGAAAGTACACATATATCGAAGAATCGAAACTGTGTCAGGTGAAAACACCATCCATTTTAATTAATTCGCAAAATAATATTTAATTTAGTCTCTTAAAGTACATTTGTCTAATTTATAAAATACAATTTTAAAAATATCATTTACAATTTTGTAGAACATTTTATCTAAAATTTTAATAACAGAAAATGAGAACATTGAGAGGATTTAATTAAAAGCACTACGAAAACCATTGTATACTGCTTTATACAATACACTTTGGAAAATATATTGATTAACATATTTTCCATAGTATCTATATTTTCATATTTTAAATATTTCGTAATATTTTTCATTCAAATTATTTAGTAGGTACTAGCTACCTAGAACCGTAAATTAATATTATAATCGTATAGTCTTTAAAATTATATATTTCCTTATAGTTTCTAAAACTAATGCATTAAATTCATACCCCTCAAGGAAACAGGTTCAATTTGGCGAAAATTATCTGTGACATCGTCCCAAACATCCACTGATAGAACTTTATCGGGCAATCAATCACCAATGAAGTCAATAACTGTGCCTCTCTGACGTTGACAAATTATAAGCATTGTTGACTGTCAACTTTAACTTTAGAAGTGATTTGGTTTTACCATTTTTCCAAGGACATTAATGTTGGAACTAGGATGTAGGAGTAGCGGCCTGCTTAAATATGTTCCATTATAGTTCATTTAAAATACTTATAAACACACACACACACAAACAAATCTTAGCACGCTCACGAAGTATTGTGATGACTACAATCACCTTTTCGTTTATT
>LUGF01038744.1:191090-204650 GCA_001625245.1 Calycopis cecrops | reverse complement strand
TATATATATAATATATATATAATAGATTTTGCAAATCGCTTAGGATATCATATAAAAATAAATTAACCATTTTACGACAATTCAGACAGCGACAATCTTTCAAATGTATCATAATATTGCCTGGAGCAAAAAAAAACTCCTTACACTTTCCAAATGAAAATTAAACTCGAAATGTTTTTCATTGCTATTATTATAAGACAAAAAGAACTCCCCAAGTTTTGAGGGTCAGTTTGATTAAAAAATACATTTTTAATTCCACCGGCAATGCAACCCTTCATAAAAGTTTGGCATAATTAACTTGAAATGTTTCACTTCAATTTTTGAGCTTCGGTAAAAAAAATAGCTTGGAAACAAGATTAAAGTCATTTAAGTGCCCTAAGAATGTCGATTGAGAATTGCGGAGCGACTTTTGGAAATACTTAAAATAACGATATTAACGAAATGTAAGGGGTAAATGTATAAAAAGATTACTATATAATTTCACTCTCATATTTAAGGTGATTATTGTGTTAAGTGTTGATAAACAATCTCCTAATGGGGTGATCAAAAAAAAAATTCTCTATTCACACCCATATTTGCACAGATAATTTCAGCAGGTCTCAAAATCGGTAAAGTAAAAAGGTTGAAATAATCTTTTTCTTCCGATATTCTCGTAGAATCGAAAATATCGAGGGTAAAACCCTGCAACTAGCATAAATAAAAATCTAGCAATCTAATTTGTAATACTAGCATCGATCCAAAAATAGGTAAACAGGGAAATAGTAATCATTTTTCGGTGCTAAACTGTCAAGTAATTGAACTATTGTAGATTTCATTTTCTCCAAGACACGGACCTCTTGAAGGCCTTACCTCTGCACTAAATTTATGAATCACATAAAACTCAACACGCTCCGCATTTACGTATTACAGCCTGAATGCGCGGGAATAGAATGTTGACCTACTCTCATTCTGAATATGAGGCAGAAATATATTGTATCTGTACACCCATTGTGTCTTACAAAGATCATTTTATTCCAGATGGAATAGCAGAAATTTTTTATACACAAATGCATAATTACATTTTGCAACGTAGCGGAAACTGAGAACGATAGTTAGGTTTTATTTTAAATGGAAAATGTATTTATTTACAATCTTTTTTTATGGTATGGGGGGACGGGACGAAACGAACAGTCGGAGCCATTTCATTACTACCGACGCCCATAGGCATCTGCATAGAAATAAACAGGTACGTTGCCCTCCTTCCTCCCGCCACGTCCATGGGCCACCGGCTTACACACCGCACTAAACTCGACAGCACAGCTGTCACTTTACGCCAATCTCGTGTAAGCGAGAGGTACTTTTCCGGTCGTGCCGGCCCAATTTGTCTACATGCATGCATGCAGCGTGGCACTACCTCTTCCTCCTCCTATTTACTTGCAATGATTATTAAAATGTTATATTACTATAATACCAGAGGATATTTTTATTAAAACGGTCCAACTGTTCATTTGTAACCCGACACCCATCCTAGAGTCTTGATAACTTGCAGGAATTTAATATAACCTACGAGAGTACTAATAAGCATTTTTGGAAATTTACTCAGCAAAAATAGGAAATGACAAATTGCTTGATAGTTAGTCTGTGATGTTCTCTCAGGAGACATTACAAATTTGACAATACATTGACAGTTTTGACATTTTAACAGATCAACAATATTTATAGCCAAAATACTTACACTTGTAAGAGGTATCCGGTAATCCTTCTTCCGAAATTCCGCATAGTACCCTCCCCCGTCAGGCTCGGACCGGGCGTCTTCACCTTCTCTTGTCTTGCTGTTGGAAGGCGGTCTTTGTAGGCTCATGTACCCATTGGAAACCGGTCTTCTCTCTAATAGAAAATAAATGAAGCAAATTGAAACAGTGTTTGTCAAATTTAAAACAATAAGAATAACATATTGTTATACTGAATGACAGGCTACACTTGTCATCTAGTGAGTGGTGACCACAAGAGTTACTACAACCTAGAGCATATTTATAGCTATTATGCCCGATTTACACGTATTAAGTAGTTAAGTAGTTAACTAAATTTTAAGTACTTAATTGCATGTAAACAGATAATTTAGTTGCAACTTGCTACTAAATTATCTGTTTACATGCAATTAAGTACTTAAAATTTAGTTAAAATTTAGTTAACTACTTAACTACTTAATACGTGTAAATCGGGCATTAGACACAGTAAAGTGATAAGCAATACAGTCGCATATTTCTTTAGTAAAATATAAAAATTACGTACGTAATAAATTCCTTTTAGCGCGTAGGAATACAAACCGCGAGTCAATTAGTGATGTATTTGCACAATCAATGTTATATACGAAGAAGGTCAGTTTCTCACGTAGGAAACCTGGACTTTTACAAATTATAGGTAGCAAGATAGCATAGATACCCCTTCAATTTCGTATTACATGACGAAGTAAGTAGCTAAGAAGAAGGAGGGAAACGAGCAGTCTTTTGATAACTACACACTGTTATGGAGACGTTTCCTTCTTTTCTACTTTTCCTGGACTTTGAGAGCCAGAAATTCACACTACTTTTACGCAAGCAAGAGTTACCTCCCTGGTCATGCCGACTTGATTCCAATGCGATGTAAAATGGTGGATAAACCCTTAGCAAAATAAAATTGTAACAATGCTCGAAATGTCAATTTAATATCTCGTATATTCGTTTATTATCTCTGTCAAAATTTCCTGCCATTTCAAGATGAAAATGCCAAATGGCATTCATAAATGACGAAATTCCTTAACAGTAAACAAAAATGACAATTGTTTTATTAATATAAGAATTTAAGCCAAAAGTGACTTTCGATTATATTTTTCATCAAAAGCGAACAAAAGTGCCATTAAAATGAAAACACTTGAAAAACAATTGGAACGGATACAACAAAGCATACCAAACAATACCGTTGAAGAGAGTGAAAAACCGTAAATGAAAGTAAACAAGTTTCCAAGAAAAAATTGAAAAACAACAACCGATGTGTTAATTTTATTATACGAAATGAACCAGAGGTAAAATGCCGAATTCAAGCAACAATATGCTCTTATTACAATGTTACTTTATTTTACAGGGTCTGTGTTTTTAATATAATAATATAAAATATAATCTTTAATCACTATAATGCGTCGAAATAAAAACTATTTAGGAGTGTGTTCCTTTTTAGCCGTTTTTACTATATTTTTCTACCTGCTCCGCCCCGCGGTTTCACCCGTGAAAATTTCGATCCTTTGGCATCCTAGGAACACTTTTTCAGGATAAAAACTATCCTATATGTGAATCCAAGTTACTCTCTATGTGTGTGCCAAATTTCATTAAAATCGATTTAGCAGTTTTTGCATGAAGGAGTAACAAACAAACATACAAACTTTCGCATTTATAATATTAGTAGGATATAATGAATATAATTAGTAATTTCATTTTATTTTATTTTTTGTATCAAATATTTGAATTGAGTATTATTCAGTTTTACTTGAGTGAAGCCAAGTGAGAGGAGGCAGGGAATGTTAACTGCACCCCTGCTTTAAAAAGTGGGGACAAAAGAGCTAGTTTGCACGGGGGACAAATAGTCAGTCAGTCAGTATATTCAATCCTGATCTATTGCACATATTATGTGGAAAGTTTGATCAGTGGTTGCAGAATAACCTACGTTCTGTAAAGCTAGAGTCGGCTCTTTGTCTACTAATACAAAAAAAATAGAAGTTGACAGTTTTTCTTCTAGGATGACTTACATTAGAGTCATTCCAAATCAAATTAAGACTTAAGCATTATTAAAAAGAGCTTACCGTATAGATTTGGTATAATGTCTGGGTCAGCATCGTCCGTGGGGTCTGGCTCAGGGGCGGCGCGCGCTTCCGTCTTCACCGGGGTACTGCAGGCGGCACCGCGGTCGGCGTACATGGCCTCGCTGTACAATAACTTTATATTTGAAAATGTTTTAATCAAGCAAAATGTTTGAAGTGACATTAATACTTAGTAGTCGACTGTCTGGTAGAGGAAAATACCTCAAGCTCCTATAATAACGTTCTCAAGTGAAGGCTGTGATTCTGGGTACATGAGGTCCACCTATCAGGATCATCTCTGGGTTCACTGGTGGTTATGGTTGTCGGTAGTCATCAGGTTTTGACTGTTCCTTTGCCTAGATAGCCTATAGAAAATGTAGTATCATTATTATAAGTAACCTAAAATTTAACTACTAAATGAACTAGAAAAAATGTGATTGCTTTAATATGCCTAATATTCAGTATATGCTTGATCACACATGACTTTGTGGGGCATGCATCATGCCACCATTGTTGAGACTGCTGAAATCCATCTATTCTCTTTTTTTTCACATTTAAAATCGTTACAAGTTTTGTATATTTCATACAGATAGTACCATAAAATTGCTTACCTTAAAGGAGCATGTTTACTGGGCAAGTGCCTATGTCTCGCTGCATGCCTTCTATACAAAACGGCTAATACACCGCATACTGCAGCGGCCAAGAGTGCTGAAGTCGCAGCGACACACGCCAAAACCGGAGACATCGCTAACGAATTGCTTTCCCCTATTTGTACAGATAAAATATGGTTAATTTTTTTCGCTTTAAGAAACAATATTTTTATAACTTCCAGTTATTGATACACATTTTAATAATAATTAGCTATTTTAGCGTTTATTGTATCTTCAAAATTATATCTAAATTCTACCTCTAATTTGACGTCACATAATATGTATCTACGCAGAGAGTACCATACAGAGATGAATGAACAGCAATAGAGAAGAGTAGATATACTGTCGCGATAGTATTGAGAGACCGAAAGAGAAGAAGTAGAATAGGACGTCATTATTTTACTATCTAAAGTTAATCCTGATATTAATACCTCTTTCAAAACCTGATTACTAAAACCTATTTAAACCTATAAATCATTTTATTTATATAAAGCAAACATTTCTTTTAACTCGTCCATGATTTTTCTAGACATTTTATCGTTGATTTTAGTGAGCTGGTTGCAAGCGACGGGGTTTAAAATAGCTTTAATGTGGCTGCAATATGCAGTGTTGTGGCCTAACCAGTTGACTCGTGGCCTTTGTAAAGCAAATGAATGTTTACCTTTAAGGCATGATCATCTTTCTTCCAACATTGTTAACCCAATACAAGGCTAGTATTTTGCCCTTATGGATTTCTCTCAACAACTTGCAGCATTTCATAGCACGTATTAGTCCATAGTCAAAGCAAAATGTTTTCCGCTTTATCGCCCAAGAACAATTAATATATTCGGGCTAATATACAGTCTCCTCATAGTCTCCTGATCCCTAATTCGGACCAGCGACGACTTGGGCGTCTTTCACTCGAGACAATCCTAATGTTGACAGGGATCGACAAAGGATTGAACCCACGATTTCCGTTTGGATATAGCTAGTTTTTGTTGCGTAGGTAATAAGCCTGTTGCCAAGCGGACCCTGCTGCCTAAAGATCTGGGGTAACCTCATTACCCTCTGTTAATAATAATTAGACTCATCTCAATAACAACACTTAATCTCAAATATTTAAACGACACAAATAACGTTGTCTGTATAATTAGATAAATTAGTATTATGCATAAATAGAAAAACACCTACCCGATATGAATTCAATATTGTATTAGGACTGCGCAAGCAGATATACCAGATGTTATAAATATCATCTGAGAAAAGCTAATCACAAAGTCTAAATAATTAAATAAATCGAGTTGAAAGCCATTGGGTTTTCAAAACAACTCAGTTGACCGAGTTAAGCGTAACAGTTTACATTTCATTATGCCAGTAATTGGTAGAATCTGGGAACAACATGCAGGCGACGTAGAGCACGGGTGCTATTAAGTATTTGCATTTATTAGCTAAAATAGTTTGGGTATAGAATGAGATAAAACAATTCACTAAGCACAAACTGATTGTAGCTATCTGGTGAATTTGAACCTTATGCCTTAACGTTAAGGCTTTTTATATAATAAGCTTTAAATTAAAGGCATATTACAAAGCTTTTCCAGTAAAAGAGGAATATACTAAGTGTGAATCCTCTCATACAATGGTGTATTTATTCCAGTGCTCAGTTATTGAAGCAATTATTAAAGTATCTATTATTAATTTATTATACATAATTGTATCGTACTTTATTTGAAGAAATATTTTAGTTTATCCCGTAGTAAAAATAGTTAAAACCTACAAGATTAGTTCCCACACAATTATCATTATCATCCCGTATGGGTCCAACACTGGACTGCTGGTCTCTTTCACGAGGACGACCGATGTCTTACTACTCGCATCCACTTCTCTATTAACAGTAATAGACTATCATACATACATTGCTGTTTTTTTTTGTTTCAACATAAATAAATCATATCTAAAAAAAATAAAACTGCAATTCAATACTTATAATGATCTTAATCAATTCACAATAATTAAAGATGTTCTTTAATTTTATTACTAGTTTTTTTGATTATTAATAATACCTAATTTATAATGCGACATAAGCATTATAGTTAAATAAAATAGTGAATCCGCTATGTTATTTTAATTATAATATCCCAGACGTTTTATTTGTTACATGAAAATGACAGGAATATAGTTTTAAAATGAGTTAATATATATACATATGAATAATATTTTCACATATACATTCTTGATTTATTTTGACCTAGTTCAGTCCCTCTACAGACGAAATACTTAGCAACAAACCTAACTTTCCATAACCAAATCCCAAATAACTGTCATTAAAGCCCAACAAAATTTATGTCGGGACCAACGAAGTTTATACGACTATTTCGAACGAAATGCTTGTCGAAATTAAGTTCGTATATTTCGCGACGTGGCGTGCCGCGATACAGAGATTAATATTTTTAATGTTGGCTAAAGATCATAAATAAAAGACTTATGGCTTGGGTTGACTTCATTTTGTTGTTAATTGAAGAGTGACGTAATTAACATTGTAATGGGAAAAAGGGTTCGGAAAAATTGACTTTAAACGTATTTTAATCTACATATTATACGCATAGGTATGTAGAATAAAATTTACATTGTTGTTACTGCTTTATATAGTCCCGGTAATGTGTAATTAAAGAAATCTGGTATTTCTGCCTACGCATGTGGGATATCGGAATTAGCAGATAATGCCTAATGTTATGTTATTATTATTATGTACTCTATGATAGAACATTTTAATTGGTAGGTATAAAATTTTCTATGTTAAGTAATATTTTTGATGACTTACCAGTATATTTAGCTTGACCTCTCAAGGTTACAGTCTCTATAGTAGACACGTCACTACGGCCCTTGGCATTGACAGCGTATAAGTCGATTCTGTAGCTAACACCAGGTGGCAGTCCACGAATTTCAAAGAAAGGTGGTGTTCTGTTTGTTGAAACATTGTATCGGACCTGCATGGAATTCAAAATTCGTTTTGTTATTGTTCTCTCGTAAGTAATAAATGAAATCATCATTAGTGATTTTAACTGTACAAGTTAATAAAATAACAATAAAAATAATTTACCATTGATAAAATAAATTAGGTACATTTATCTTGGAGAGGGATGTTGATTTATATTATTGTTATTTTAGGCTTCTGTTGAACCTGATGAAAATTTAGCTTATTGCAAGGCAATGCAACATTTTTCCAAAAGTAATAGTATTATCGGAGGTAGATTGTATCTGGCTCTTGAGCGAGTAATTATAAGACTAATTGCAGTTTAGTGAGAATTTGAGATTTTTAATTTTAAAATGTTTAATATCTTATATGAAAGGGGTTGACATGTCTAACTTAGAAGAAAAACCCCAAAATTTTCTTGTTGTAGATTTAAAAAAAAGACTAATTGCTATAACCTGCCACGCTTGTGGAGGAATGAGCTATGAGTGATATATATTAATTATATTCTAAATAAAGTATATTTAAATTACCGTTAAAGAAGGGAGCTCCAATAATTCCATAAGGAAAGTCTGGGGCAGTCCACCATCGAAGTTCTCAACACATTCCACGTACAAAGCATCCAAACTTTGATTTGCAACTGTGCAGTTTTGAAGATGAAATGGACGACCTATAGCAAAGTTCCATGTAATAATAGTTAGTATACCTAATAATATTTAATATATATTTTTTTTATGGTATAGGGGGGCAAACGAGCAGTTGTAGCCATTTTCATGACTACCGACGCCCATAGACATCTGCATAGAGACTATACAGATGCGCTGCCCCCCTTTCTCCTCCCACCTCCATGGGCCATAATATTCCAGCCTAAATCGAATTACCAAAAAATAAAATTTTTTAAATAATATCTAATATTATTTAAATATTTAGAGGCGGCTAAAATTGGCAGCCCGAGTGTTGATATTTGTTTTTATAATTAAGTAAGAATAAAGTTATACCACCAAATATAAACTTATACTGCGTAAATTATTTCACTAATAATCGTCATCGGTAAAGCCCGTTATAACTTATAACACTTATAAGATTTATAGGTTATTTTTTTAACGTAAATATTCAATAGCAGTCGTAGATATCCTTCAATGCATAGTTCTATTAGCATATAAATGACTATGCATTGATCAAACCTACATGATTAAACCTTGGAAGCAAATGAGTATTTTGCATGTAAACTTACTGCTCACAGATTTTCTTTTCATAATTTCTTATAAACTATGAATAAAAGTTCTTTATCTCTATAATATATATAACATTCTCGTGTCACACGTGTGTGCTAATTACTAAACCTACTTACTCCTTCGAAACGACTCGACTGATTCTAATGAAATTTTGTGTGCCTATTGGGTAGGTCTAAGAATCGACCAACATCTATTTTACATCTGGATATTTCCACAGGATCGAAACTTACGCTGGTAAAGTCTCGGAGCGTAAGTATATTATACTTTATATAAAGTAAGGTATCGCTTAGCTTTCTTCACTATCAAATAAAATAAAATATTATTTATAAAACTATTCTGATGATTTTTACGCTTTTTATATATGTTTTTTATGATTAAGACCTTTCAAATACTTTACAGTAATGACGGTCATGGGTTTAATGTGTAAGCGTAACTCAAGTTATCATTAAATAAAAAAACATTCTGGGTGATTTGCATTGTACTTACCAGCAGCTACTAACTGGAAGAGACACGGCACCTTCTGCTGTCCTACCGCATTTTCCCCGTAGCACGCTAACGTGCCGTACTCGATGTCCGTGGTAGGCGTGTAATTCAGAGTTGATGTGTGGCCGTAGCTACTGTATAATCTGTTACAAAAGAAAAATAATTATTTTATCAAGAATGAGAGTAAAAATATTATTAAATAAAATAGTTCCATTTTCAAAAACATTCAAATCTAAATAGTTTAAAATGTCATTACCGTCGACTTTGATATTATCAATATCACAAACCTTACCTTGGAGGTATTTCTGTTTGTTCTCCTGAATTATTAAAGGTCCAGTGAAATGAGACGAGAGCCGGATTGGCATCAACAGAACAGTGGAGTAAAACGGTTTCATGTTTTAGCGCGCCGAAAAGCTCATTGTCTTTTCGTTCCGCACACACGGGAGCATCTGTATAAGAAACCATAATTTTATACATTTTATTCAATAATTTATTAATTTATTGGCAGTCTATTCAAGTAAGAGAATATTTTAAACTAGTTAATTTTGAAAGGTAAATAATATTTAAAAAAATTAAATCCTTTTTAAAGGCAATTCTGTTTTATTCTGGAATTTATATAAGAGAAAATTCACTCATTATAATGTCGGTAAAACTCATTTCAAAGTTTCCAGTACGTATAGGCTGTTTGGGTTAGTTATATTTCTGATCGTGAATACATAACAAGAGATAAACCTTAACAGAAAACAAAACATCTTGAAATTATTTACCGCGAAGGCATCCCATTTAAAAGTTTTAAAAGCAACAAAGAAATATTATATAAAGTCTTCATCGAGATAAAAGTCAAGCTATCAGTTTACATTCTATTAAAACTTCCCAATAACAGTTGGAACTGTATAAAGCAAGACAAATTCTCTCAAATGACAATAACAAGATCGTTATAAAACAATATTGCAAGACAGCACGGTCTGAAAGGGTGAGAGTTGAGTTCAATAAAATAGAGAAAACTAACAAAGTAGGATTGATATTAAACTCTCGAAAATCTTTAAAAGTTTAGCTAATAATTATGGCAGTCGCTTTAAAAGTTGAAATGTTCTTTATATATCTTCTGTGACTTTCCTCTTAGCTTTTAAATAATTTCTAAATGGAGTTCTAAAGTTAGTTTTATAAAAACTCCCATTCGCTTTACGCCAGTCACAGTGAGATTGTATATTTCAATCTATTATTCAGACATTTCTTTTAAGAAAGGCTTTGGTATTTGTTAAGCGAATATTATGAATTTAAAATTAATATATCGTTACTTATTATTATTAATATTGATACTATTTATTGTGTCCAGCGTATCGTCTTGTCTACACTATAAGTATATCGTGAAATATGAGTACGAACTAACAATTAAAATTATGGTAATAATAAATTACGTTGTTTGTCCCGATGAATTTCTAAACTATTAAACCGATTTTAATAAAAAATGCACGTATATGTAACTTTGTTCAACTTAAAAGAGCTTTGTTTTATTTCGATAATTGTCGCTATATTAATTTTTTACCCACAGAAGTTTGCGGCCCGGTCAGCTAGTAATATTTATATAATTGGGTTATAAATATTTTATTATTAGCATAGTTTTATTATACATTTTTCAAAGTTTTTTTTAATTATTTTAATATTTGATAAGTAACAATGTGACTGGGTCAAATTAATACTAGATGAGTAATAAAATGACTGTCCAATAAACTTTGTATTTTAAAAAATGTCTCTGAGTCTGCGTAAGTCTACGGACAGACCTGATAAAACAATACTAAAATGAATAAATCTAATACTTAAACAACGCAGAGTAATATTTCTTTCTATTATATTCGCTATCACGTTAAAGTACTTTTTTAAAGTTTAAATTTCATTTCAAATGTATATAAATTATAAAAGTTGTTATTAATACTTCAGTTTTTACGAGATTCTTTACAGTAAAAAGTATTCATGGAATATAAGTGATAAAGTCAAAACGGACAAAGAGTTCTTATAATTCAAGTTACGTAATTTGCATTAAAATATAAATTTTAGGTACATTTTATTATCAATTAAATATTAATATTATGTTATTTATAATTACTTACTTAATTTTATTCTATACATCTATGACCAATACCTAATTAAGAATAAAAAAAATAAAACTTAATCAGTTTTTAAAAATAATGAGTCTTGGATGAAGTTAAAAAAGCATTAAAAATAGAATAATTGTTATTATTATGATAAAAAGATGTGAAATGTGTTATGTTCAGTTTTGTAAAAGTATTACTAGATTATGTTTTATACTAGGTACCTATATATATATTACGTGCGCTCTTTTACGAATATGGGCACAATGAATGACAATATAATATAGGTACTGTGATAGGTATTGATGCGATAGTTACTGCTACATTCATAAGCTGATTTTGAATGAAGTAAATTATTGTAGTATTTAAACCATACAAGCTTAAAGAAGTGAATCAATGTACCAACCATAATATTTAAAGCACATTTATTAATGATAATAACCGTCGTGATATACGTGGATCATTCATCGGGATACTGTTTTGTCAAGTAATTAGGTATTCCGACATTAAATTACATTAAAGTATTATAAACCTTAGACTATTGTAAAGCAATTGCAAGTAGCGTCGATTTTATTTGTTATTTTTAAGGCACGGAACCATTGAACCCTTAATTGAAAATCCAATGACGCTATTTAAATTGCTAAAACATTCGCTTAATACTCTTCGGACACCAATCGAATCAAACAAAAAAGGATCCAATTAGAATATCAAATTGTTCCAGCAACAGCTGGAAAGAATAAAAACAAGAATCCAATTACAATTCATAAAATCCAATCATTGGCATGCACCAATAAAACTGTTGTTTTTATCTTTCACATTTGTTCTCTGTAATAACGCGAAATGTGGCGCTCCGATCGATGAGCATGGACTTATGTCGGAAGACCCTTAATTTCATAAAATTTTCAGTTTCTGTATGTATATTGAATATAAACAATAAACTCACGGAAAAATATTCAAATGAGAACAACTGTGTGAACGTTTATACAATGCCGTATTTCACGTATGTAAAAATCCAAAAAACCTGTTTTGCAATATTGTATATTTAAATTCTGCGATTCAGTTTATCACATATAAACATTTTGAAGCTTTTGATACAATTTAAAACATTGAAATAAATAACATCTTTGATCAATTCCATACACTTTACAAAATAAATTTCTTAAGTATAATGTATTTTTATATCGCTATAACGTATTAAAAATTACAAATTATGATAATATTGTTGTATTGTCTAGAGACTAGTCTATTACTGATTTGAATTATTATATTTACTGTTAAGATAGTAAATTATTATAAATTGAAACAAAATACTATTTTCATCAGCTGTGGCTCCAATAATAATATTTCAATTAATCAGACCATTAAATGGGTGTGCTTTTTGGTTTAAACTTTATTAGCTCATAGATTTATTAATAGATTCAGAAATTTGCGTTACACATACAGCTCGTTATATAAAAAAGAATGCAGAGCTCAGAATTTGACATGAATTTCAGCTTAGTACTTTGACGTATTAACTAGAAAAAGTGAAGTAAAAGTGATAGATGGAAAACTAAGTAAACCCATAAGGTACTTGGAGTATGGAATGCTAAAAATCTATGGTGAAACTGAGAAACTAAATAGAAGAATTTATTTAAATGTTATTTATTTCTACTAGCCAATTGATACATAGCTCTAAAGATATAAGTATCACCTATAGCAAGTTGTCACTTTAATAGTTAAAAGTGTTACCTGCCATTCATAAAAAAATTTTTGACTTACATCTGACTAAAAGTGAGACAGGGTTGCTTGTTCCTTTTCCCTCGCTATTGGCTGCCATACAAGTGTAGTCACCAGCCGCTGCCCTTGTTACACTTTGAAGAACAAGACTTTGAGCACTCAATATAACGCCGGCTGCTTCATTGTGATAAATCTCCGTATTCTAAAATGTTACGAGCATTATAAATATATAGACATGAATAGATAAGATTTATTTGCATTCATAAATACTACAATTACAGAACATCATCAATAGAAAGAAAATATTCTAAAACTAAGAACAAAAATCCTTATTACACTTTTATGGCAATATTTTCAAATTAAAAATCATAGAAAAATAATCAGATAATAAAAATATAGGAAGGTATTTTAAAGGATCAATGTAGTGTTCTGCGTTCAGTTTTTAGTTCGTCTTGGTCTCAACATAATTAAATATATTTTACCCTTATAGAGTGAAATTAAATAAATAAAGTGTCGACTGATAAACATATTTTTACCACCAAATAAATAACATACTGAAAGACAAAAAGGTGATAAAAATATGATTAATATTTAATTTAGATGGTAGTTTTCTTATGCTTGCTGTCTAAAT
>LUGF01038744.1:168736-190798 GCA_001625245.1 Calycopis cecrops | reverse complement strand
AGTGTTCTGCGTTCAGTTTTTAGTTCGTCTTGGTCTCAACATAATTAAATATATTTTACCCTTATAGAGTGAAATTAAATAAATAAATTGTCGACTGATAAACATATTTTTGCCACCAAATAAATAATAACATACTGAAAGACAAAAAGGTGATAAAAATATGATTAATATTTAATTTAGATGGTAGTTTTCTTATGCTTGCTGTCTAAATTTAACGCTTAAGTGAAGTATCACAACTTGGCAATCACAGAAACATAGTACAGCAAAGAATGGAAAACAGGTTGACAATGATGAACCTATTAAAATAATACCAATGGGTATTATACAAGCAAAAGGATTTTTCGGTAATGTTTGTACAAATGCAAACAATATTCGATATTTGCGTAGGATTATTAAAACAAAAGATACTTACGCCATGAAACCAAACCAGCCGGTGCGTTTTCGGATTTGCTTTTACTGTACATTCAAAGTACACGTCATCTCCCTCTTTTATTTCATCAGGATTTAGATTGGAACCCATCTTCAGATCAACAATTGGAACATCTAAAATGATCATGTATAATTTTATATTATATCCAATATTAATAGACATATTTATTACATAATTTATATTATATAACGTAATGCTTTACATCTCTACCTAAATACTTTTTCTCCCTAACAGCAACATAATATTGTTAATTGTACTGAATTGATGTCTCTCGTGATCGCATGGCAGGCGAATATGTACGCACATAATTCCGACCGTTGCAGAAACTTATAATTGTGGCTTAATGGGATTTGTGACTTTGTCCATAGTCATTTAACTATTATAAATTAGAAAATCGTTTGTCCACTAACATAGATAAGTTCGTCTTGGTGGCAATCACGAGAGGCATACGTTTTGTACAGTAGGTACAGTGTTTATACATAGGTATTCCAATTATGTACATTATACTAGCCGTCCGGTGCCCACTTCTTTGGACATTAAAAATCAATTTTATTCAATTAAAATTATAACTTAATATGTTATTCCTAAATAGCAACACCAAAACAGATTGATTTTGGTATTTCCACTTTGTTAGTGCAGTGCAGCTGCTGTATCGCTTAAATGAGTAGTCCCGCTTCTCAATAATTGACATAGATGTAATGTCAATTGGATACAATATATATTGAGGCTTGATAATTTCCAACAGTAAGTTCACACTATTATAAGCTATCATATTCTAGTGAACCTCTAGGGCATGGTAGGATTTGCCTGTCCCTTCTCCGCATTATAAGAGATTGGTTGATACATAAACTATTTTACTATGAACTATGATTTTTTTATGTAATTGGTTTAATTAATTTGCTTTTAATTACGACATTCAAATGAAAATATGCGTTATACTGTTTTTATATAGGTATTATAGTGGCTAGAAAAATAATTATAAATTAGATACTAGGTGAGCCAGACGGTTCAGCTGCCTAAGTTATCTGTAGCAATATTAGGATAAAAAATTGGCTGTCTTTCATGACTACTAAATAGAAAAAAAAAATGCTATGCCTTTTCTAAGTAATTCATCCACACAAATTGTAAACCAGATTTATACTTATAGTGAACGAGATTTTTGCATAGACACTATATTTTTAGTCGTGTTTTCAGTGGTCGTATGAAAATATTTTTTCATATATTTTGCATCCACTATGCGAAAAACTTGGCGTTTGCACTTAATATTTCTGCATCAGTCACTTTAATATTTTTTTACTGATTTAATTAATTCTTTTTAAGTTGTAAAGGAGTGTCATAACGTGTTAAAATTGCCAGTTATTTATTTAAACTTTTGTTTGAATGTTATTTTTACTTATTTTACGATGCCCTATTAAGGGATTAGGGTGGAAGAGGGGAACGCTTGTGTTTAATAATTCTCCACGCAGATTTTAAAGGAAATGGTCCCTACCTATTGTTCGTTAGTCTCCTTTAGTTATAAAAAACGCACCATTCGCGATATTCGTCTTTAATATTTCAAAGAAAAGTCCGTAACTCAAGTCCTTACAGATAAAATTAATCAAGTTTTTTTTCAGGCATTCTTCAAATCCTTTGGCTTGACGGGGTTTTATCAGTGAGCGTTGCTCAGAATAATTAATAAGGTGCAAAAGTATTTGCAGCCGGCCAGATCGTAATATTTTATAGGAAGGATATAAAGTTTGAAGGTAATAAACTCTGGCAATTTTAGCCTTTCACTTCTAATTTTGTGATAATTAAAGCGGCTTAAGATTCGAGAATTAAAGCGAGTTGATTAAGGGATTGTCTGTTGCCGGCTTGTTAAGGTATTTTAAAAGTTTTAAAAATATTTAATTGGGTTGCTCCCGCCAAATATTTTCGTAGAATCCAATTTTAATTGGAATAAAAGAAAGTATTAACAGTAGAATTTCATCGTTTTAAACAATAATTACATTTCCCAGAGCAACTTACATTTACTTTTGATTAATTTTCAACATTACTTTATATTTTTGACGAATATGAAACTATAACGTTACAAAAATAATATAAATTTATGGCTGATGTAAGTTTTAGAATAAGTATCAAATTTCATCTATGTTCTTAATATTTTTTATCTGAAAGAGTTTAATTTGTTATTTATTGTGTTTCACAAACATTCATAAACTTTCGCAGTCATATTATTAATCAAGGAGTGATTAAGAGACTCGATATTTTTTATATCTAGAAATGTTTACTTATGTAAAGCATATATTTTTATAGCATTTAAACGACAAAATAGTTTATCTACTTATTTACGCCGGGATCAAGTATTTAGGCATGTACAATCTATTTTATATGCCAAAATACCTCACTGTTTTTAAAGTAAGAGGTATCGCTATGTTGTATTGCAGTTGTATTGGGCTGGGACCACTGGGGAGGTACCTCTCACTTACATGATGCAAGCTGACAAGACAAATATCTTTGTGCGGTTTGTCCGCTTTATAAGTTTGCGGTAGTGGAATAGAGGAGGAAAGGTAGACAACAAATGTACATCCCATAAAGTGTAATAAATAAAACGCAGTCTCATTCCATTCTTGTTATAACAAATAATTCTCAAAAATAACATATTTCTAAATAGGAGACATCCTATCATAAATGTTATATTCTTTGCCTTTGAAGATGATATATTAAATTTGATCTTTGTCGATAAAATCACTCTCAATTTATCATTCTACCACGGTAGCTATAATAGAGCGACATCGTATACAAAAGAGCAGAGCAACCTCTTAATAAATGGTTTCCTTTTTCTTGTACTCTATTAAGATATACTTTTTGTAGGCGTTCAAATTAAATTAAAGAGTAAGAAGACACGCTCTTGAGAAATATTTTTATCATCACGGTGATCATTACGACAATTGTCTGAGGCAGAGGTTACTGAAACTTGGGTGGTCGTATATAAATACTTCATAAAAAAATAGTGTGTATTTTTTTGTATTATGATGTCATTGATTCTTTATAATTATTATGAGTACCTATATCCTCGACATCTATCACGAATTTGATAATAGTGGAAGGTAGAATATGTATTCAAGTGTGCTAATATGATGATGCAGACAGTACCTTACTATTATTATTATTCTTTTAAGTGTAAATTAATACCTATATAAAAAGATCTAATAATAAATAATGCATACTCATAATAATTATATTATTAACGCCCTGTAAACAAAAATAGTTTGAGATAAATAAAGTATTAATCGCTTATGTGGATTTAATTTTACAAAATTTCTTCGTCAATTTATTTCTATTGGAAACGCAATCTCTAATCTTATTAAGAGTAAAGGATCAAGATCTAAAAAGTAATAAATCGTCCCTCCGTCTAGAATTCCTTGAAACGTCTGCTTTTTATACTCGCTTGTATATCTTCATTAGTTCTGATCTAGCCCGATCCCTCTGATGATCTCTGTTTCACGTCGAAGCATTCTCAATTCTATACATGCAGTAATAAAACATAAAATCATATACTCACAATGCACATTAAGCCTCCATTTATCTTCAATAGCGGAATCAGGTATGTGCTTGTTCTCCGCTCGGCACGTCAAATATTTTCCGTCGTCCTCGACGCCTGGCACTAGACTGAGCACGCTAAGAGTTTCGTTGTTTTCGGAGAACTGCAAAATTACATCTCATTTATAACAATGTTGTAACAGATAGTGTGTTGCAGCCGAATTGCATACGTAAAGGTCACTTTACAGTAGTCACAGTGGGTGTCAAGCCGCGTCGCGTTTCGTACAATGTGGGCTTCCGATGACCTATGGACAGAGAAGCAGGTGGGAGGGAGGACAACGCGTCAGCATAATCTCTATGCTGATCATTATGGGCATCGGCAGTCATTAAAAGGCTGCAATTGCTTGTTCGTCTCCCTATACTATAAAGTATTCTTATATGACGACCAGGCTGGAGCAGTGGTACTGGGCTCGGATAAGCTGAGCATGTAGCGCCAGGGGTCGCGGGTTCGAATCCCGCCTAGGTCATGGATGTTTATCTATGTATTATATGTATTTCTATAATAAAAATTTTAAAATATATAAAATTTCTTAAATTTATAAAACATATTAAATATATTTCCGTTGTCTAGTACTCGTAACACAAGTCCTTATGGTTCTTAGCACCGGGCTAGACTAACATGGTGTGTAACCACATACACAAACAGTCCACAAATAATAAAAAAAATATATTAAATATTATTAACTACTAACAAGTTACGAAGTAAAATGCCATTGCTGTTTCGCTTGAATTGTCGCTTTTCGCGCGTATTATAAACAGCATACCTACCAGGGATAGGGCTAATTATGGACAAGGACAAAGCATCTGTATAACCACTTAGTTATAAGGATGTTTATCATCAAAGGCTCCTCCTTTATTCTATTTTAGTAAAAGTCAATACTTATAAAATTTGCTTTATTCCGTAACGAAATTACCTATTTAAAATTTTCGATAATTATTAATTTTTCTTTCCAATATTCTGTAATACAATCAGTTACAATCTGATAGAAAAGTAATATTTACTCAAAGGACATTTTCATTATGATTCTTCATTTTAATATTGTATTTTTAGAACCAATAATAGAATTGGTTACGTTTTATATTATCTCGATAAAACACTTCGAAATAAGAAAGGCAATGAAAGCGAAAATGAAATATTGCAAAAAATTAACATTAACGTCTTGATAGCATTCATTAAAAAAAATCACCCTCTCCCTACTAGAAATTAACAAAACAATACCAACAAAAGGGAGGGGACATCGAGATCTTTTGTGCCCACAAAAATATCGCGAAAACAATAATGAACATCATTATGGGTGCGGAAAAAGTCTAATAATTAAGGGGCAGAATTTCTTACATTTTTCGCCATTCTCTTGAGCTGCCTGTTATTTTTCCACCAAGTGACAGATGCTTCGGGCCGAGAGCCGGTCGTCTTACACTCGATTTCGTACCTTTTGTCCGCCGACACTTGCTTTTCTTTGGTCAATATGTTAACCGTTATCGGTTTCACTGTAAATTAAACACAATCTATCTAACAAATTCACGAACATTTCCTTGCTATCCAGGGTTTTACATTTGATAACGATAGATAATGAATACTAGGCTCAGTATTGACTAAGCATAGTATTTTTGTGCCTTTTATTTCCTATTGGAATAAATAGCGTCGATTCTCATTATTGATAACGACAAAGCGACCCATTACTGAAGGTTTTTATGAAGATCATTGATTAAATATTTTATGAATAAGGCCATAGCTTTCTGTCGTTTTGGCGCTCCTTTTTTCATGCTCATTTACTCTTTTTACTTTTAGATTTTAAAGTAGTAGTACTGAGGAATATACTTACAATTAATATCTAATATTAAAACTTTGGTTTCAGGTGGTGCTAAGTTGGTGTTGGACGCCTGACAGACGAGCCTGGCGTTGAGGTGCTGTCTCCCAACGTTGGGGAAAGTGAGGGTGTTTACTGTGATGCCGTCTGAGCGCTGCTCGTATGAGTCATCTATGACTACGTTCTCCAGATACCAAGTAACTCTTGGTCGAGGCCGACCTGCATAAATAAAACAAAAAACTTACATTTTCACCATTTATTACATAAAATTTTATTAAAAGGACCAGTCTTGTTATTTCATTATAAGCTAAACAGGCGGGTAGTTAAAAATGTTTAAACATGCAAAACAACTCGCATTCTTTTTCAAATAAAGACAATAAGTGTAGTACTGCATACTAAAGGGCACGTCTCTCGTTATTTAAATTTAGATGATTCATGGGATTGTCGATTAAATAAAGTCACATAATACAAACTCTTCTATAGGAAGAATATAAAGCCTTCTATCAGATACCAACAAAGGTTCCTGTAATCCATTAGCAATTTATATACTGGAGATTGGAACAAATTCCTTAGCTTATTGCTCAAACCTTTTCCTTTGGCAAATAACATGTAAATCTATTTCACCAAAGAAAACGGGAATATTTGTATGCAAAAGCGCCTTCTTTCCCAGACCCAGTAAAGCGCAGATGCAATGTTGCATACTGAGTTACGAAGGAACAAAATTCTCTTACAATGTGTACAATGTACGTTCAAATATCACCATCGTCATCATCATCGTCCTGTCTTCGTCCGTTGAGGGACATAGGCCTCCCCAACAGCACGCCACTGAGCTTAGATTCCATGTACCCGTCTCCGGACAGTGCCAGCCACTCTGTGAATGTCATTACTCCACCTAACTCTAGGGAGTCTAACGTTACGCTTGCCAATGCGTGGTCCACTTAGAACACTCTTTTGCTCCATCAGTTGTCGGTTTTTTGGCATATGTGACCAGGTTTCAGCTTGTGGCCATTCTTATACCCATATACACTCCTCACATACAAGTTGGATGGTTTTTTTTATAATCAGTTCCATGTATCTCTTTTTTATTTTTCATTTTCTTATTTCAAAATTCGAATAGCAGTTCACACAATATATCACCTACAAAGTTTCATCTACGTTTACCCAATAATTTTGAAAGAAATGACTGTCATATACGGACGAACGGACAGACAGACAGACATGACGAAGCTATAAGGGTTTAGTTTTTTGCCATTTGGCTACGGAACCCTGAAAACTTACGTATTTCGTATTAAAGAATTCAAAGTCATCGCTTAAATTTTTATTTAGTGATAATAAAGATCATCATCATCATCATCATCATCACCATCATCACGTGCCTATTACAGTCCACTTTTGGACATAGGCCTCTCCTATAGCACGCTACTGGCTTCGATCTTCAACCTTCGACCGACTAACCTTTCCCAGGTAATAAACATGAAGAAGATTAAAAACACTCGACAGGCAGAAGTGGAACTGGCACACCTCGGTGTGCGGCTCCGTACTCATCGAAGGTTTTATAGTATAAATAACCCTAGTATCATTTTAATGACTGTCAATAAATACTTAGACAGTCTCATAAGTATTATGTAGATGCATTTTTTTCACATTCTTTTTCTTCCGGTGGGCACTAGGGGAGGGGAGAAAAATAATGTGAAAAAAGTGTACTGTAGTCACAAACCATTTTCATGTCAGCAAGAGATACCTCATAGATCGCAACATGACACTACCTTTTAGAGTAGCACAGAGGTAGGAACATTAAAAGAACAGTGACTTATCCCATCACATCTGAGCTACTTCCAATAACTTATATACCAAACGAAAACAATAAATTACCAGGGTTTCTTAAAAGTATTGAGCGGACAAGGGAAGTCGGGAATAAAAAAAAACGTTTTTTATAGATAGTTGATTGACTATTTTGATCATTTTTCATAGCGAATGTTGCCAGAACTTAACATATCTTGCATCCCGATCTTAAATAGTATTTTTTTATATGTGCACTTGCTATTATTTGGCCTAAAAAGCTAGTATCCAATTTTGAAAAAATTTTGTTTGCTTTTTAACGGTTCTGTACGCTGTTTATATAAAAACTTAGTTGTGTACTCATTATTATTTTACGTTTTCTTTGATTTTTACTGTAAGTGGCATTTGTATTGGACCCCGATTAATACGCCATTAGTAGGTAATCAATTCACATTTTAAGTGACATAATATGTCAGATGTAGGTACATAACACTGTATGTCAACTTGCGGCTTAGATCTAAATTTCTTTTTTTCTCTGACTTTTGTAAAAAAAGTCTTGCACGGATTTGTTCAGAAAGTAATGCAAAATCAAACTGTATTTTTTTCATTGAAAGTAGTGATAATTTGTAATGGGATAATCTAATGTATGGAAATTTTACATTGCTCTTTTATATCTTGACATCTGCACAGTTGCCCCTCTTCAAGAAAAGAGCATTCCTCTTCCTTATAGGCCGGCAACGCGTCTGCAAGACACCTAGTTTTGCGGATGTCTATGGCCGGCGGTAGTCACTAACCACCTGCTCGTTTACCCCCTATACCATAAAAAAAAAAACTTGCACACATTTTGTATGAAAAATCTCACTATGAAATGTATTTGTGACGACTTTTTGTCAGTGATATAATAATAATTAATAATGATTAATGACATAATAAAAGAGATGTCATTGTGTAATATGGCTTGTGTTGGTAACTATATGTATGACCTCCTCATATGGAATGACGTTTTCGTTTAAGCGAAAGGTACTTCCTCCGGTCGTGCCAGCCCAATTCGATTACATGTGGGCATGCAACGTGGTATTACCTCTTACTCGAACATATCATAGATATTTATATAACGATCATTTATTTACTTTTATACTCTAACAACATATGATCATAAATAAAGGCACTTATTCTTATAAGTATAACAATACAGAATATTTTTATTTTAAGATTTTATATCATGTCGTTATATTTTAAAAGAATAAAAGTATTGAGCTTTTTATTGCTGTCATCAAGCAGACTCAAGATTTTTATTTTACATGTGGGATTATACTTTTTAAGATTTATAGTTGACGAATGTGTCAGTTGATAACGTAGAGGGTCGAACCTTATGCCAGTCGGCGGTTCAATGCCTACTTATCAAGAATGTTCATATATCATATGAATTTGTACATTGAAATCATATATAGGTAAGTTTAGGTATAGAAAATATATATTTTAGTCTAGTTCATGATCACTCAAATATATTTCGATTGTCAAGTCTTGATCATCATCATCATCACCATCGTCAAGAGCCGGAGGACGTCTACTGCTGGACGTGGGCCTCCCCCATGGACAGCCTTGATCTTGATCACACGGTCCAATATTTTTCTCAGATCTAAACTTATGCCGTGAAAGGAAAACTTAATACAAGATAATATGTTAGGTTTTGCTTATTATTATACCGGATAATATGAGTGTTCATCGGGCAACGGGAGACTTTGGGGTTGAAAGTAGAGGATGGAGAGTTTTGTAATAGGTAATGTAACTATTATTATATGGCTAGAGAGATTGATGGGTCTCTTCTTCTCAAAGTGATGTGAGTGAGTGAGTGAGTGACTGACGTGAATATTGTATACGTATACGTATCTTATGGAGAGAATCATGACTGGAGGGCCAACTCGTGTAGGCTAACGTAATGTGTGATATACAACATAATATTACACATTTTACATAAAAAAAATATATATTCTTGACATTATTGGTATTAAATAATATAACATGAGTATTGAAATAACAAAAAGTCGATTGAATGTGAACAATAACAACGAGGTGTCACACAATAACCCATAAATGGTATAAAAACGTACTAATGGTAGTAAATATGGGTGGTCGATGCGGCCATTCGATTTATTCGATAACAATCATTATTTCAGTGCCCACACTATCTCGATTTCGTGATATCAAGTTAATGGGAGATGTATTGATAAGATAACGGGGCGTTAAAAATAATGTTCTTTTTAATTTGATTTATGAGACAATACGGTATTAGGAAGAGGTAAAGCCGGGCTGCATGTATGCAGCTGAATTGAGCCGGCACGATCGGAAAGGTACCTCTCGTTTATATGATACCGGAGTAAAGCGACAGCTGCGCTGTCGCGTTTCGTGCGGTGTGTGTAGCCGGTGGTCTATGGAGGTGGGAGGAGGAAGGATAGTGACACATCTGTATAAACTCTGCGGATGTTTATGATCGTCGGTAGTTATGAGAATAGAGCAAACAAACGAGCAGTCTGACTGCTCGTTTGTCCCCTTATACTATAAAAAAATGTAATATTTGAATAAAAGTATAATAAACAATTATTATTATATACTATTTAAGTAATGCGAAAGTTATAATATATGTGTTTGATATTCTCGCCAAAAGTAGGTACTGAATTGAAACTAGATTAGAAAGAAAGGCACAACTTTCGAAATAAAAACTGGAGAACCTTTTTTCAATAAAATTATTAATAGTCTCTTAGTTTATTAATAGTTAATAAGGCTAGGCCACAAGAAACTAAATGAAAACCATTTTTCTAATTTGAGTTGAAAGAAAGATAAATTATACATCTACTTATTTTCACCCTTATACACACCAGCCGAATTGGAGTGACTGAGAAACTGTATTCTGATTGTTGTGTTTCTGTGATTCCAAGATAAACCAATCAAAAGGGAAGAACAAATAGCGGGAACGTACTTGCTTACCTACTCCCGTAGACAGAGAATACTATATATTATTAGTATTCTCTGTCTACGCCTATTCTGTATCATTAAGAAAGTTTTGACGTCGGTATTCAAACGCTAAATGATAAAGTATCAAACGGAGAATCCATTCTAAGATAATATAATAGTATAATACACAGTGTGATCATGCTACCTTTTAAAGGTAATTTATGACATGTATTTACGTTACTAGAAATGCCATGCTTTTATTGCAGGCGAATTCGGAAGGCACGACCGGGGAGGTACAGCAGGTGAAGTGACAGCTATGCTTGATGCGTTTTAGGGATTGCGTGTTTACTTTTTTCTTAAGCATAGGAGGCAAACGAGTAGTTGGGTCACTTGATGTAAAGTGATTACCAACGCCCACAGACATATACGCATCACCAGAGGTCTAACAGATGCGTTGCCGACCTTTGAGGAAAGAATAAGCTCTTTTTTAATAAATGATGGCAACGTATATTATAAATATATTTATAAATATGCAGGTGGTATAATTATCACTTGGATGTCTACAGCCGTCGATAATTATCCAAAAGCTCAGACTGTTCGTTTGTAAATCGTTGCGTGATAAAAAAAGATGTCTACGAGATTATTTAGCTGATATTCCGTTCACAAAGGAAGATATTCCGACAAAAAGACTTGATTTTCGATATCTTTCTAAGGTAGGGTTAAGCTAAGTTGAAAGAGATAAGCATTCTTTTAAAGACTTTCTCAATTCCAAGTTTATCTGAGGACGGAGTCATCTAACGACATAAACTCGCTTGAAAGCCGTCCTTTATGTTTATAATAGATTTATGAATTGAATGAATGAATGGGAGAGTAATTGTAAGGTAAAGTAAAGTGACAGCTGTGCTATCGCGCTTCGTGCGGTGTGTTATTAGCCATGTAGGAAGGAAGAGGATAGAGGGCAAAGAGTCTGTTTAGCTCCTGTGCGGATGTCTATAAGCATCTGTTAGCCATGAAAATGACTCCGTTTGCTATTTTGCCGCCTGTATTTTTATAAATATTTAGGTGTTCAATACACGTACTGATGACTGTTATCGGCAGCCCGCGATACTGCAGTGCGTCTGCAATGTTTGCGGAGGTTCGATAGATGATTTGTAATCTATATATCAGGAGTCTCGATAGTCCCCTCAACTAGTAGGAATAATGTGCTCTTTAGGACCAGACTTACGAAAGACTTGTAATATCCTACTAATATTAAAAATGTGAATGTAAGTTTGTTTGTTACGCTTTCACGCCCAAACTACACAACCGATCATCATGAAACTTTGTACACATATTCCTAGATGTAGATATTTGAAATGGCATATGAATTTTTATAACGAGGTATTAGTGGAAGTTACGTCTTAATCTGTGCAGCAGCTGTTCCAATTATTACCCGTACAAATAAAATAATGGATAGAAAAACAAAAATTAAGAAGATTTACGTACGGTATAGTAAAAATAACAAACGCCATTTTACACTTTTTTTCATTACAATATGTGTAGTATTAACAATAATTAGTTATTAAGTATAATAAAATAGTAAAAAGTCAATCTACATAATTATTATATAGTCTTTGTTTGTATGGATAATCATCCACTCAACTATAATTATGAGTGTCAGTAGTCCTAAAAGGCTTCTGCTTCACTTACGCGTGTACAATTATTATGATTTAATATTTTTATTACGTCATTATTTTCTTGTATGCTCTGGTAATTACTCATTGTTACTCATAAATGATAAATTAACATCATTATATTGCACGCTGCGTTAAAACGGCGCAACAAAGCGAATTAAATGGCAGTTACACCAAAGGCGAATGCTTGGAAAATGAAAATTGTCAACTCGAGTTTCCCTCGAATCAATAATGACCAGTGTTTTACGTTGGTAATTAATGTAATTTTCGTTTACGCGTTCATCAATCTAGCCGACAAGCTGTCATTATGTTACTGTAGATTGTGTTCCCCATCTAGGGTAAATTATAAAAGCCGTTAGTACAAATAATCTTCGATATTCTTCCACTTTACTTTATAATAAATTGGCTGGGTAATTATAGCTAGGAGCTTGGTGTATCACACACCAGACTCTTGTATTAAACTACACTTTACCGCATAGATAAGGGATATAGTAAAGATACGGAGAGAATGGAGTCAAATATTGTATGCTCCATATCTACTTTGTGTATAAATTTGTGCTTCGTCCTCATTAAAGCCATTGACATATTTTTGACATGGATACCGGTTGTTACATAGAGCAACTCCCATTTGATCTCACTAACGTAATCATAGATTGAGTAGAATTCGATACGAATTCAGGTTTCCTAACGATGTTTTCCTTCACCTTAAGATCACAGAAATATTCCTATGTATAATGTACTTAGAAAAACTCAAGAAGAGTTTGAACTTGGACTACCGAAATGGAAGACCGAAGCACTGACTACTAGACCACCGTAGCTCTTGTGTGCATTATAGATGCTTTATTACAGCAAGTCAATTCTCTTTATCCCACTCCACTTGAATACCGATTTTGGCTTACATATTCCCTATCCCAAAAGACAACTGGCTTGAAGACAAAAACAATGATTTCTCACCTCCTTCCACTTCGCAAATGAGCAGAACGTTGATTCCTTCATTATACGGCTCCACAAGTTTCGTTCTGTCTCTCCTTTTTGCATCATATATTGTCGGTCTATTTGGTGGTACTGAAATAAAAGTAATATTAGAATAAATAATAAATAATAATAGTGTATCTAAAATAAACAATAACAAACATTTCTTTGCCTTTTATATAAATACTTCGTGTTAGTTTATTATCCCTTGTTACAAAATAGTTGGTAGTAAATAACATCAACGTAGCTGTATACTGTATTACCTTTGTGGTGTCAGTAGTCACGTTGTAGTAAAAGAATTCAACTGCTCGTTTGACATCTAATGCAATATGTCATAAAGTTAATCTATTTGTGATATAAAATTTAATTGTCAGGTTTTGGAATATGGTTAGATGATCAGAAAAGCATATCTCCCTCCTATATGTAAATGGTGGCTTAGATGTTGTATTGTGTGTGGTTTGTCTTCTTCAATGATGAAGAGGAAGCAAAGATTCTTGTCCTTTCAGAATATTGAAAGAAGGAGAGCAACTCCTGATCTCGAGTAATGCGCATAGCTATTGGGATTAAATTTGTTTATTTGGTTCTATAACAGAAATAATCCTGCTGACGGACTGTCAAATTAATATTTTTTGGCGTCGTTGGTACTTAATGAGTTTGAAATCATAATTAAAAGTTTAATTATGGACACTTACTAATTACACTGAAATTAACTTTCAGGTTTCTAGTGGGCGAGTTTTTGAAGTCCACCCGACATCTATACACGCCTGCATCAGACGCCATCACGTTGTCTATCATGAGGACAGCTGGCGTGGCGCCGCCGCGGAAGTACGCACGATTGCCGAACACAAGCGGCGACGACCAAAGCTTCGGCTGGTTGTACGTCCGGCCTCGGATATCGTAGCTGAAACAAATATTTATTTGTGAATATTAATAATGTAATAATACTAGTTCAATCCGCGAGTTACTCTTCCCTGCCTTAAGTTTTAATAAATTTTTGACGTGAATAAAAGGATTTCTTTACGTGAATGGTCGTATATTAAAACGTCAATGATGTCCTGGTTATTTATATAATCTTCTTAGATAGGTTTATTTAATCACTTCTTATAGTGTTTTCAGTTAAACTTTTCAGACTCCACAGATTTTTACAAAGCCTCTTCTTCGCGAAAGTATATTCAGTAGGTATGAGGATGAATAGTAAACGCAGCTAGTATATGAAATAACACCCGTTTCTTTTTTCTATCACTCTATCAAGTACCCTTATCCTTACGCATAACAAAAAATAGTGTTGCGCAGGTATAAGTTGCCCTACAGTTTTATTTGTATAAAATCTACCCGATTAAGTTTAAGATGTTCAAGTTTATATTTAACGGCTAGAAGTATTTTATAATTTCTGTGCCATCTACCGAACTCATTCAGGAGTTACCGTAAAAGTTGGTCTAGAGTAACAGACGTACATAAAAATTATCTCATTAATAATATTAGTGGAATAATTATATTATAATACCTGTACAACGGCTCTCCGTCTGATTCCTTAAACCACAGCACCATGACAACTGCGTCGTCAGAATGTAGTGGCTGGATGTCGCAAGGTAGTGAAGCCTTCTTTCCCAGGACGCCTTGTACATCCGATGTCGGCACTGAAACAAAGATATAATAAATTAGGACAAGATCGCTACTAATAGAATGAGATACAAGTTTTATTTTTTCTTTGTATGTGGTAATCTTTGTAAAAACAGGTATAAGATCGTGAACACTTTTTCGCTAAAGGAACGCTACTCTTTTCAGATGTAACAACAACAATATTCCAATTCTAGTTGTGCAATACAGGTTTACCCGCCAAAAAATGGAATGGAACAACATATCTTTTCGTGAATAGCGCACGTGCAATAAGGTAAGACTGTCGATTGAGATAACAAATAGATATATGTCAATTAATTAAATAACATTATGGGGTTTGAAACGCGTTAGATTCCAATGCGATAAAAATGGTGATGATCATTATCATCATTAGCATCATCGTTGTCGTCGTCGTCGTCGTCATCATCATCATCATCATCATCATCATCAGCTTGAGGACTTATATATTTGTATAAGCGTTTATATATTTACTTCTAATATTATAAATATTTCTATTATTACTATTCCTGTTTTTTATTATTACTATTCCAAATAACTAATATTATACTCATTAATAAAGAGGGTAAGCCACAGCTGTAAGACAATAAGCTTGAAGCTTATGGTACTAACAGGAAAACAAAAAGGAGCTCGAAAATAATTCCAGAGCTAGTTATTGTGCTTTTAGTTGGTCACCGCAGTTAAAATGAACGTATGTGTAATCCCTCTTTAATAAATGTAGAAAAGTTTTACAGTGATAACTAACATTGCAGCTTACTCTTAATTTAGTCGAATTTAAGTTTGCGTAAAAATGGTAGTAAGCTACCATATCCAAAATCAAATAAAGATATCTAATACGAAAATCAGGTTTTTCTATATAGACATATAAATGTTATCATTATATTACTCATTTAAAATATTAAAACAGAAATCTTAAATGCAGGCATTGGCGTAAAATGCACTTCGTTCAAGGCAATTCGTTGCCAGCTTTGAATAAAATGTTTTGACAAATATAGAAGTCTTAAAGAAGAATTGCAAACGACCTAATGCGACAGCCAAGAGACGTTGCAATTTCGTGTATAGATCTTTAGATATCTCACAGTCTTGTTCTTATTTGCGACGATTGACCTCCCTTGGCTTTGCACGGATGTTATGTAAGTGATACTTTATCTCTTAAGATTATCATCAAAGATTAATACGGAAAATTAAAGTCTGTTCTGAGTGGTGTGAGCGTAAATGAACACGTTATACATAAAATATATAATTATATAATTTTTAATTATATTATAGCCAACTGAAGCACATTCTGAGACTTTGCTAGATATGTTGAAACTGTTGAACTTTTGCACAACTTTTTACTCCAGACACGTCTATGGCCACAATTTGTTGGGAAAACAAAATCAGTTCAATCATAATAAAATATAGCATATGTAACTCCTGAATAGTATAGCTTTCCAAAGAAAAATAGATTAGTAGGTATAATAACTTAATATGATTTTTATTTTCACGTGTCTTCCATAAAATAACTATCAAATTAATACTTTGACATACATAATATTATCCACATGTATAAAAATGTGTATGGATTCAAATATTTTAAAAAGTGGAGGATGCTCTAGGCTTAATAAAAAGCTTACAGATTTGTAGACAAAACTACTCTACCTATAAACTTGATTTTGGTACAGATGTTCCTTATATGATGTAAGTGAGCAATAAGAAGAAAGAAGATTTTTAGAAATTCAACCCCTAAATGAGTGAAGTAGTGGATTTATATAGAATATCAGTGATTTCTTTTAAATTAAACGCAGATGAAATATGACGTCTAGAAATTATTATAAAATTTTAAGACAGTATAAAAAATAACGTAGTTAGGCGATCGACCCTTACAATATTGCTTGTTCTTGTACAATCAAGTAATTTTCTGCATGCCAATATGGTATTAGCTTGTTCATGGAAACCGGCGATAAAATACTTGAATAATAAAGTGATTGAGCAACTGAAGTGTGACTTACTGAGGCGTGGTCTGAACACGAAACCACCATTCTAACCGTAATCAAGCCTAAGACACAAATGTCTTGTTATTTCCGAAATAACACTCGTTTATCACGCTAAGTATAAGTACGTTAACTTAATGCTAATGCGTACTTGTGTGTGTGTTCATGCATATTCACAAATTAGTAGCATAATTACATTTGTGTTACAAATACAGAACCTAGAACATGAGACTACAAATGTAATATATAGGAATAAGTTACCTTTGTGGTTATACAGTTTCTATCGTTTTGATCAGTGCTAGATATAATATTATGTAAATCCTGATAGACCTTAGCTTTTGTAACCTGTACTAGATCCTGTAGTGACAAGTTATTGACCACTGTCGCTTATACATTGTCAACACAATATTTTTTAATATACAGTGTGATGAATTAGAGTTTAGATAAATGAATGAAAGTATTTATAATTTATCATTTGGAGTTTTTTTTTTGGAGTTTTATAGACATATCAAACTTAAACTATACGGTTGAATTTCAAGTAGGGGAGGCTATTAACAATATAAATTTCTAGCATGATTATTTATAGCAAAGATCTTTAGGCATTCATAAGAAATAAAGAAATAAATATAAAAAGAAATAATGTTTTTGTTTGCACAATTACAATTACAATTAACAAATTTACATCATTTACATCTAAATTTTCCCAAATTCTTCTCAAGCTCGGCATTTGCTGGCATACTTAACTGTCAGCCGAAACTGTTGAGCCTTCTGGTGACTACGCTTACCTACTTACTATTACGCTACGATTAGTAGATCTTACAATTATTGTACCCTCGGTTGTTATGTTTGTTATATACAGCAAATTGGAAATGATAATATAAAAATCATGAGGGAATCCCCAAGATATAATGCCTTATGGTATTACTTTGGAGTAATCTGACGTTAGCCATTTTGGTGTATCACCCGGGAACGTTCGCGGACGTGAGGGGTTTGGGGATCGCGATTTCGAGCGTCAATATCACGTACTGTAATACCATTTTCGATTTATATAGAACACAACTCGGTAGATGTAAAATTAAATCTGTTGCTTTGTCGTTTTTTGGGAAAAGCACTCGAATAAACTTTTAAATGACACTGTAATCGCTCGAAGCGCAAATCGATTCACCATTATATTGGATACACATTGGGCCTCCATCATTAAATGCTCGAAATTCGACCCTTAAATGGATTCATTATAACAAGTACAATATGTAAAATAATGCTATTGATTTATTGGCTACCTGCAAACAGTGTCATTCCTTTATTAAAAGCCAAATTGACCAAGCAGATGCCTACATTTTTAAAAACTTGCCTTAACAGTGATATCTATCCTACTCCATCTAAGCGGCTTATGACTGGCCAGGGGTCTATTGAGTATATCGGGAAAGAGACAACGGATCTATATAATTATTAACCATAGGACCGTCCGTAGGCTTTGGTAGTAACTCAAGGACTATGATTACTCGTTTGCGTCCGCCTATGCTATAAAAAGCATACATAAGCCCATTGCGATCTTTACATATCATGCATTGATATGATCGTGACACGCCAAAATATATCAAGCATACTTAAAGATCATATCGTATATCCATCGAATGACGATCAAGTTTACTTCGACAAGGCTCCCCGATGAATCCCGCATGCGATTACACTTTTCGTTGAAACAACGGATTAAGTCAAAACAAACAGCGATTATACGATGGATATCAATACCGGCTCTGATTTATGACCACGAATGCCGGAAGCCTGTGGTTTCTATGAAGCCGGTAAGGCGTTATATAACCGCTGCGAGTGCTTATTCTTTTTAAGGAAACTATAGTATATTTTGCGCACTTCCTCTCTGACCTGACCCAGTATTGTTCCGACAGGAAGAAGGGGCTTCTTTTGAAATGTGATATTATTTATTGATTTCTTATCTTTACATTTTTTATCTTGGAAGAGGTAGTGCCATGGAGGCGTGCTTCAAATAAAACTGTTACGTATGTAGCTTACGTTCACATAAACACGACGTGAAGTGATGGCTACTGACTCTTGTGTTTCGTTAATGCTTTTCATAAAACAACTCGGGGTGATTTACAAATTGCACCGATATGTAGCGTCAGTACAATATTAAATTGTAAGTATTTTAAATAGAAATTAATTTTAAAGACTTCGTTGTTTTTCTTTTGTTGCAGATGAGACAGTTAGGTGTCGTAGGCAGCGTTGGGTGCGTCTTTAACTAGGGCCAGTGGTCAGGATGGCAACTTCACACCCAAGCGAGGCACATAAATCAGAGCGGGCTGATTTAGGAAGTCGGATCAGCTAATTGTGAAGGAGAGCCCCGGGATGCCCCATTTTGCAAACAGATGCGGTAAACTGCAGCTGCCGTCCAAGGAATTTTAATGGGTATTTGGTTTATCGGATTGTCCTGAATGTCTTCTGATATTACACAGTACCAGTGATAGTACAAATAAACTGTTCAAATAAAATAATACTTTATATCACGATATTATTAAAATAAAATAAATCTCTGCATGTAGGTACCTACTGTTGCAATATCAGTTCTTTACATTCTCACATTTTCAACATCTTAGTAGGAATCGAATACAAAGTTGATAAGAGCGAAACTACACTAACATTTCGCATGTATTTTTTTAACTATCTCAAATATTTCAATACAGCTCGCTGGTTGTAACGCGATCAAATGTACGCTTCTGTATATGTAATGACGTGGCTTCATCGTATCACCATAACTCGTCGTACCCACAAACTCGATTCATCGAGCCTTAACCCGGGATATATGGGATACGGCTTTACGCCAAACGCCCCGGTAATTCGAAATATGACACGCATACGCTTCACACCATTCCCATCAAATCCCGTATCATTATCATTTAAATAAAATTACGACGGCATTCTGGGAGCGATGTAATTTAAGCTTTATCGGCATTAAAAATTGATCTCAATTTCGGCTGGCATAAAGGTTTCACGAGCGAAAAACAGAACAATTAATGTGCCTTCATTCGTTATGTTTTTATGAGACAAATAATCTCCTGTCAGATTTATAATTGTGAGAAAATGATTTTTTGGGATACTAAGTTTTAAAAATATTCGACGTATTTTCCTGCAGGACAAAAAAGTTCAAAATGATTAGAATTTAAAATAATTATATCAACAATTGCAATGTATAACTTCCTGCGTCTATCTTTTTTATATTAAATTATGCTATATACGATATACTGCACTCTTGTGAAAATAATCGTGCTTTTGTTTGTCCATCACACTAGGTACTAAAAGTCAGAATGTTTGCGGTGTTATCTAAGAGAGCACATAGAGCTGTCGGAACTGCCACATTTACCTTCTCTATTTTCTATATAATACTTTCCAGATTTTGACACAATTAATGAAATTAGGTAACACGGTTTATAGAACTTAATTTATTTATTTAACTTGGATACATTTATTATTTTATAAATTTAAAAAGCGAAAATACGGATTAAAAATATTTGGCCATAACTATTTTTATGTAGAAGGGAAAAAATATTTAACGTGATACGTTGAAATGTTTTAAAATTTACATTTACAGTATGTCTGTAGTTCTATACAGTATATCTTTCTTCGAACATACCATACATTCTAAACGTATAAGTGAGTTAAACGAAAGAGTTTATGAGCTTTGTTTAAAAAATATTCACTATACATTTTTCATAGGAGGTAGACCAAATACACACCAATGCTTACAGATAAATACTTCTTTTCTTTGATTCGCAGATGAACACTTCTGCGAATCAATTGTCCCATTAAAAACTCATCGTTGCAATTTTAAGTCAGTGTTTGCAAGCAAAGTCTCATCACAGCGACTATCTACCAGCAATTGTTCCTAGATTAGCAGTGACTTAGAACATTTATTCTACTTTAGTTTATAGATTCGTAAAATGGATTTTCTTCTCCATAAATTTTTCGTCGGGGCATTCCAGTTTCATTTATTTAACTATCATAGTTTATGTTGGCTGCTTCATTTATATCGTAAACTATCTCACCGAAAGGGTAATAGGTTCTGAATAGGATATTGTTCGTAGAACTAAATAGAGAGCGAAGATTATAATAATAGCTTATGCTGTAACTGAAACCATTATTGTATGACATTTGTAGATAGTATATATGATAAAAGCTTTATGAAAAATAATCTGTTGTGTTAATTAGCGCGAATGGTCTCCCGCTTGTTAGGGGGGTAGTTAGTCTTTGCTGTATATATCTTCTGAAGCAATGCGAAGTCACGTTCTCAGTTATTCTGTAGGTTTAAGCAGCAATAATGAATTAAAAACTTATCTAAAAACTTAAAAACTTAGGTTATTGTGCTACATGTGAGATGGCAGTGGATTTGAATAACCTCTTGTGTGATTTTAGTGAGCGTCATCTGTAACCAAATAGCTTCCACTACTCCAGATACGCTCTCTTATGACTTAAAAATATATTCTGATGACCAAATTTATGTTAAATCCATCGATTGCGTCACTCTAAGATCTTACAAAATGTGATAGAGTAGCCGTATCTAAAACCCAGCTTTTGTTCCGAATTGAGACATTAGGTAATTGTCAACCCAATAATTACCACTTCTTTTGCACCTATAATATGTAGCAAAGTTCAAACATTCAATATATAAATACAGTTTTACAGATACTTATGTAAAAATTGTAATGTGTGTAAATGTAAAAAAAAAAATTTAGTCAGTAAAAGTAAATCTATAGAAGAAAATAATAATACATACAGATAAGAAGGAGGTAGGTAGGTATACCTATCTAGATTTTATTTCACGTCGTTGTAACTTATAGTATACAATTATTTTTAGATATTAATCAAACGGACAGTATGATTTTCACACAATATTATTCACGCGTATAAAAAATCTTTGTCATATTTTACGTAATCGAAGCGTGTAGACAGTGACGGTACTTCACTAATTATTGACACCATGTTCACACCTCCACTCTATTACATTGTAATAAGGATCGTTTTTGAAGGAATCATTGTTACATAAATCTAGTTTGGTCCAAGGAAAAAAAAATATTAAGTTGCCCCTATCAAAATTAAAAAAATAGTATTATCACATTTCAAAGAATTTGAATTCAATCTCCATCGGACATAATATGTAAAAAAAATATTTAAAGCAAATGAACTGCCTTAACTTTAGAAGTCTAGTGATGACGATATACTTGTTACTTGTTACTTGTAGACCGGGCTGT
>LUGF01038744.1:129203-166951 GCA_001625245.1 Calycopis cecrops | reverse complement strand
TACCACCTGATAAAAGGAATTTCTATGAAAACTTGATTATTTAAATTTTTGTATGAAAAATGTTGGAATAACGTTGTAACCTACAATAAGATGCAACATTGTTCCAAAAGTTTGAAATTATTTTTCAATTTTTTGACGAAAATTCGTGTTATTTCTTTGAAAACCTTTGTTAAAATATGTTTTTCTGTAATGTCTTAACAATTAAAAAGTTTTGATTGCGATGTGTCTTAATAAATATTTCACAGTCATAAAATGTTTTATTATTTCTGAATTGTGTATTTGCTAGTTATAACGTTGTTCGAGCGTAACCTTCAATTATTGACACCATATTCACACCTCCACTCTATTACATTGTAATAAGGATCGTTTTTGAAGGAATCATTGTTACATAAATCTAGTTTGGGCCAAGGAAAAAAAAACATTAAGTTGCCCCTATCACAATAAAAAAATAGTATTATCACATTTCAAAGAATTTGAATTCAATCTCCATCGGACATAACATTATGTAAAAAAAATATTTAAAGCAAATGAACTGCCTTAACTTTAGAAGTCTAGTGATGACGATATAATCATAATATATTGCACGCTTAGGTTCATAATTTTTAAAATGGTTGTCTATTTGTTGGTTTTTAAGTATATTTTTACATTTCCAAAAATCATAACTTTCATACTAATATACTCCATGTATATGACTATGATTTTCTATTCCATAATAAAACATTTCTGTATAATAAACCATACTTTGGATAATACGTTAACTAAGAATATCGTGCCCGCGGTTTAACGCCCAAAAACTATATTTGAGGACCAATTTACTCAGTTTATAACGTGGCAGTATAATACACGTGTTACATCAACGGCTGTGGTTTCGAATTCTGCTCAGGTCATGGATTTTATGAAAAAATTAAATATATATATAATTAAATATATAATATGGTCTAGTACCTGTAACAGAAGACTTACGGTGCTTAGTATGGGGACATGCGGATAATAACACCACACTAATCTATAGTGTGATGTGACTAGTCCATAAATATTAAACAATTTATTCTACATAAAAATATCTTTATGTAATTGGGCGAACGGAACGAGCCCTCACTATGCCACTGCCTATACATTTTTGTGGTACACTTTACGAAAAAGCTATAAGACCTTTGGGTTTCAGCTTTAGCATAGTGATTTAAATATGTATAGATCTAATATTAAAATAAAAATGTATTAACTTTAAAAATTATATTGTACTACTAACGCCATCTATGATTTAAGATGCAGCTTAAAGAAATCTTGCGAGCCCGTATAAAGCTGCGCTTTTTCGCTAGTCATAACATATAGTTCTAGTAAGCGATATGTGCATAAAATTTACATAAAACCCGTTCAGTACATGTTGCGTGAAAGGCAATAAAACTTTTTCATTTTATTGTATTATGTAGGACAAACGCTGCCGCTTACGTTTTGTAGCTGCGGCCTATGTAGGGCCGGAACACCTTCAATAATGTAGGTAGCTAATGATTGATGTCTGCGGCTGCGACTACACGCGGTCTCAGCTTTGTAATTAAGCTCATACAATATTAACGTGCCTACTTCCTCGGTATAATTTTTCTATACTTCAAAATTGACAATGCAAGTAGGCGCTGTACTTAATAAATGGTCACATTTTTTCCTAAGTCAAGCTTAAGCCATAATTGATTTAAGCTGAATAATTTCAATATAATAATATTTTGAGGAGTAAGTCCTCGCTGCCTTGAGTAAAGCGATAGCTGTTTTTGCGCTTTGTATTTTTTTTTACTGTTTAAGCTATTTATAGCGAATGTTATATTTATCATCTTTGTTAACAATAGTATAATTAATTATTTGAAGACCAAGCTGGCGCAGTGGTACAGGGCTTCGATAAGCTGAGCATGGTTCGCGGGTTCGAATCCCGCTTTTGTCATGGATGTTTATATATTATGTAGTAGGTATATTTATATAAATAATATATAATAAAAATTTTAAATATATAAAATTTATTAAAATTGTGTACCCGTAACACAAGTCCTTAGCACGAGGCTAGGCAAAAGTGGTGTGTTAAATCCAGAGATATTTATTTATTACTATTCTATTAAAATGACCCTATATATTAATAGTTTGGTATTTCGTAGAGATTATGTTTTTATGGTAGCTAGTTTATTTATCAAAACATTCGGTTGGATCCTATCAATAGCTAATCATGTATTTTTAGAGTTTACTGGTTAATAACCGATTTAAGGCCTGAGCTTCGGTATAAAACAATCAGGCATTACCTTCGGTGGTGTTATATAGATTTCTCACTGATAGTGGAGCTTATGAAGTAAATTCTGTATTTTAATATCAGTACCGTATGTTGTATAAGCTCGTCCAAGTGGAAGATCGTCATGGGGATTCTTTATTATTAGTTTAAGTTCTCAAGTGGTAAGTTCTGTCAAAGCTGACCTGTAATCTTTTAATGGTATTTTATATAGAACTTAAATGAAGTTATTTAGAAGATTTAAAATAATTTATTTTATTTATATCAGCTCAATAATAATAAGTATATTTGTGGACATAATAACGTCAAGTTAGTCTAGCCTCATTTATAACTTCTTTTACAGGTACAATATATGAATTATTAGGCTATTTATCACTTTTATTCTTAAGCGACAACTCAGATACCACTTGATTGATTTTTAGCTTCACAAGCCGTAATCCGAGCTGAAAATGTCTATCACTTTTACACATATTTGATATGTGGAAAACTTAATTTGAAAGAACTGTAGAGATTCAAATATATAGACCGAAATAAAATCCCGGCTTTCAGAAATGAATACCAGAGACGAGCCCTAATATAATAATGGAGCAAAACGGGTGAAGTATGCGAAGCCTTTTATTATTACTTTGCTTTTACTAAGAGCCATTGTTCATAATCAAATACAACGTATGGCAGTCCTTTGTTTCTTAGACTGTACATGTAATAATATGACGCTGGATACAAGATGAAAATAATGAATAGAAGATGATTTGGCATAAGAAGAAATATTAATAAAATATTTCATATACCCATGCGTAAGCTTATGTATGTACTACGTGCTAGTATGTACTGTCTAATATTATGTATGTACACATTTTTAATATACATGTTTACCTACTTTTGAAGCATGACAAATGAGCAGTCGGAGGCATTTAGTAATAACCGAAACGCACAAAAATATTGTCGGGGGCACGCCTTCATTTCTACCTCTTTATAGAATATCATAAGCAGCTATAAATAATTACTGTTCAACTTCAAAACTAGCAAGTGTTGGAATAAGATTGATAAAATTATACGCCTCGTGCGATTGCTGTATGACCGGAACTCGGCAATATTGACGACTATACTTATGGCATTATACCGTGTGTGTAGTTCCGTTCTCATGAACTACACGTAAGAACCAATTCACCACTATCAGCCTTCGTTCGCCGACGATATCTTTACTTTTTCTCGGAAATAATGATACTGATGTGATAGAGCATCTTGTGTATGTAACAGTCATTCTATGGCAAGGGCACGGTATGAATTACAGCCAATTGGGCCTACAAGATTGACTACTTCTTCAAAATACGATGCCGCCTTCGCCGTTTAAAGTGTAATCAATTTGCGGCGGCATAATTTTGGTGATTGGCGGCACGATTGGAGAATAAAGGTGGAAGTAGGACAATACATCTGTAACAATTATTTGCATATCTAGACGTCGGCAATCGCTAAGAAATCGGCGCCATTTTTTAGTCTAAAAAAATCCAATGTCAGTTTTAAATACAAGTCAGAGATCCAGAATGAATGGAATCCCGTAAAAAGTGTATAAAATCGATACGAGTACAATTCGCTGTCCAAAATTTCCATCACGTTCCCCATTTTAGGGAGCCTCGGCACAATATTCGGTGGTAAAACGTTGGATATTACGTATAATTCGACACTGATATGTTATGAATTGGGTTATTCGTTTTATGGCTATTATTATTGTTATAAGAAACCGATATAGTGTAATATCATATTATAGATTTTATGCTAAATATTTACGGAATAAGAATATATATTTTTTGCTTCTTTGTTGACCTTAGTGAAAAGAGTTTATTTTCTATTAATAATATTATAAGGAGGAAAAATTGTAGTCGAAGCCGTTCTTATGACTACCGACACCCATAGACAACCGCATAGTGGTGATACAGATGCGTTATCTGAATGTATAATTATAGTATGTTTGTCTATACTTGTGTTCCTCTTAACTAATAAACCACAGTGTAAATATAAGTAGTCATACTTACACTGTGACTAAACTGTTGAACCGATTTTTATAAATGACGATATTAGATTAATGGCACAAGTGTCACTAGGAATATTATTATTAAAAAAATTGCGGCTCTAAGGCACATTCTATGAGTTTAAAAAAAACATTTTTTTTCAATTTCTGGAAATGGGAAATGGACTAGTTTAAAAAAATTTATTTTAAACCAGTTCGTCACAAAAATATATATTATAAGGATAATTTTGTATTTTTGGCTGTCGATATTATTACTTTACCCAACGGATACTCTAGGTATATAATATTAATAACAAAAGTAGTATTTTATGGATTCTAACGAAAATATACCTTCAGTATTTTTGAAGTGAATCATTTTTGTTTCATCAAGTTTCAGAAAAGCCCACCTTATCAAATTCTTTCAACTGAATATCATGATTGCTAAGTCCAGCTATTACAACTTCACCATCGTCATGACGATGATATATTGAAAAGTTCCAGTTATCCCAATTTTAAAATATTAAATAATAAAATAACAAAACACCCGACCAACTAAAACAAAAAGTAAAAGGAATAAGAAAAGCACTAGCCGGTTTAACAGTCGGAGCTATTACAAAGTTCCAAGTTGTTGTTTTACTCAGTCGGGTTTTTTTGTTTTAATTTTTTATCCTTTTTATTTTTTTTATTTATTATACTTATTAATTCTTTCTTGAAGTGTGAGGGCGGTTGGGCTTTGAAAAGAAGAAAGTACATGTTTTTTTTACTCTCTTTACACATATAGGTATGTATATATAGTATTCTAATCTCTTCAACTTCTAAACTATCCCAAATATGAATGTTATATATGTGTGGTCAAACCTTATTTATCTTGTTGGAATATCGCAACATTAATAATAAATTTATTTATTTTGCTGCCGGGCTGATTTGTACTTGAATTTATACCATTATCAAATTCTCTTCAGCACGCACAAAAAATTTCGTCAAAATTGGTCCAGTCGTTTAGGAGTTTAGTGACATACACACACATACCAGAAATTTAATATACATAGGTATATAAAGATTCCGCCATATTCCGATTTAGTTTCGATTCCGATTATAGTTCTACGAAAAAGCAGAAAAAAATAATACAATAGATTTAAGAAGATTTGCCGATAATATTAACAAACTTTCGACAGTAAAACCTATTTTTCGAAATTTTAAACATTAAGTATATTATTTTCTTGGCTTGACTTTGCATCTGTAGAAGTTTACTTACTGTAGTTAAGTTTACAACATTTTGTAGAAGCTGCATAATATAAAACTTTTCATAAAACAATATTATATTGTTTTATGTTGTTGTAGTTGTAGTCTAATTCAGAAATATTAATTGTCCCATACCTATATATTTACCTGTCAATTCTAACGTCTGCATAAATCTAAATTCCCATTCGAAAATCTTCACATTAACATCAAAATAAAATCGAACTAGCGCTATATCGATATTGATAAATAACATCACTAATGTCATAATGAAATGGATAACCAGCGCGTAATTGATCAGACAGGCGTTCTTTACCCGTAGAGTGAGCACTTGCATTCATAATGCTCAATACTCAAGCGACCGTGTAATTTACAGCAAGTAAGATAAAGTAGATAAATAAATTTTTGTTTAATAAATAATACAAGTAGTAGTAGTAACAAAATATTTAACAAAAATTCGTGTTTGGTTGGATCAAAAATGCCTAATAAATTATTCTAATTTTTTATTTTTTATTGATAAAAAAAAATAGATACATACTTAATAGGCATTTTTGATGATTTGATTGATTATAAAGTTTTCGATTTAAATAGCAAAATTAAAATATTAGAGAACTAAATGAAAAGTAATGAAAAACGCATACAAAGTGGAGGCATGAAGTTTCACTACAATATTGTTATCACATGATTAGATGGCAATAAATTATACCCTGCTGCTTCTTCCTCTTTCTAAATATGAAAAAATGGCTTGACCTGCAAATATTTTCATCTGATGTGAACTGAAACATCTGGTGTAACAACTGAAAGTGAAACCTGCGTAAAGTGACAGCTGTCGCGTTTCGTGCGGTGTGTAAGTAGCCGGTGGCCCACAGAGTAGTGATGGAGGAGGAGGGGCGCATTTGTACACATAATATATATAATACCTATCTATGTGGATATATGGGCGTGGTACCTACTACCTAGTGATGAAAATGAATCCAATTTCTCATTTGCTTTCTTACACTTTCAAAAATTTTATTTATATTCCGTTATAAGTTAGGACTTCACAATAACATTATCTTTCAAGGAATTTTGAAAATGTGGTTGCGATTTGTTGGATTAATTACAACCACAATAATTTATAAACCTGTTTACCATTGATTCCAAATTAAATTACAATATTAAATTTATGTCTAAGACACATACATCACCCAACATTCCAATAGGAAATAATCGATTTTGGGTTTCGACTAGCCGATCGATTTAGGTATCGCCTAATCCATTTTAAAAGAAACATTACTTACGATCGATGAAAAAAAATCTATGTTCTTTAATAATATATCGATATGGACAGCGATTTATATCAATTTTACAAAATGTAATGTCGTACTGCATTGCAGTCGATTCAAGCCGGCACAACCTCTCACTCACTTGATACCGCTGTAAAGCGTCTATGTCGTCTTTCATGTAATTGTGCAGGAGGGAAAACTGGTATTTTGTTTATAATTTTATAGATGTAAAATGGCCTAAAAGCATATTTAAATATTACTTAATAATAATATTTCTTTTTTATTTTACTATGTTCAAAATCTAAATTAAATCTTAGTAGTTTAATAAAAAGTTGTAGATAAATCCATAGTAAAATATTCTACTTCAAAGTTAAAGTTCTTAATGTTAAAGTTCGTCGATATCTTCTAATATAACTGAAATTAATTGCAGCTGGTAATTTATATAAAGCGATTCTTCCAGTGCACTGACAGGCATTAGTCTCGGCTGTTGGCTTAATTTATGATGCTGCAGCGACTCGACTAATAAGTAACTTGATAAATACTCGAACACAAGATGGCGTCTGACCTCTCTAATATATTTAGTGTGGCTCATAAATTAGGACAATGGAATCACCGTGTAATGATTTGTATACTAGATCTCTTTATAAGTCATTACAATAAAATACTTTCACGGACTTTATCACGGTTTTATTTAATTATTTGACAAGTCTAACGTTTCAGAAGCTTTACTGTACCCACGGTCTGACCATGGTTGCTACTAAGACGTCGCGTCGTGCTCGATAACTTAAGACATCATTATTCTTAATAAGTTCGTTTTTTACAAAATATTATGAATTAGAATAGGCTAATTTCGGAAATATGCTAAATAGATAAATGGCTAAAGCTACGCGAGTTCGTTGTATAGTGAAAAATTGTGCTACTAAATACAGGTCAGTTTTACTTTATAGTTTTGAGTAGACTTAGAATCTTCGTCTCGCCGGGAGATGTGATGATAAGTAAATAAGTCAAGTCGTCGTCGTCGTTTCCATAGATTAATAAGATCAATTATACGTGAAATGAATTCATCTGAATATGCAAAACGAGCGTACATTAAGTGACATAATACATCATAACAAAATTAAAATACTTTAACGCCATGAGTTGTCAACATTGTAATACCTAAGTGGGAATAAGTGCTACCTCCATTACACGATGGAATTGCCGAAATGAAACTGGAATGAATACTTACCTATTTATATCATATTACAATTTGGGGCCAAGCGATATTAAAAAAGTAAATCTTTTTACGTCTCATTTTTTCGAGCAAATCATGACATATTGTTATAAGAAGCGCGGCAAAGAATGTTACCCCCAAAAATGTATTATTAAACCTTATAGAAAATTATTATCCTGACATGTTGCTAAAAATCGCCTATAAATTATTTTAATAGTCCGCTTCTATTTTATTACTCGGGCATTAGTTCGAGATATAAGGCTAAACCTAGCGTCAGCTTAGCGATAAAAACCGAACATAATAGCGACGAGCGAGTGGGTGGACAATGTGATATTAGAGCGGCGGTATTAAGGCTTGAAAAAAAATATCTTTCATAATGATTAGTAGAACATAGTTAATAAGAGGCGATCGATTGGTTATTAATTTATTAATACTATGAGTATTGCAATAAACATAATAATATAGATAGAGATATAAAGATAGAGAAAAAACAAAGTCAAGACCCAGAAATGTCCATTTTTTATTCCCAACGAACCGGAGCCTTATATTACTACAGATGCCCATAAACGTTTATAATATCATACGTAATATATTATGTAAACCTTACTTCTATCCCACTTCCGCCTCTAATGTGCCACCGGAAACTCACAAATCGTACGAAACACGAGAGCTGTCACTTTGTGAAGGTACCGTGTGGTACTTCTCCTGGAGCGCCTGCCCAATACGGCTGCAATCAGCTACCTCGAACTAGTGAATTTATAATGAAGAACTACCCGTTAGTGACATTGAATTAATAAGCGTCATGTCAAGTCGGTGATATTCAATAATACAATAGAAAAAGTCAAGACTCAATAAGCTTAGAAACAACCTACAGAGCCTGTCCTTTCCAGGGACTAACTTTTCCAGGGAGGAGGAGGAGAGGGTGAAATACTAAATTTACGCATAAATAAATTAATATACTTTATTTTGTAATTTAATGTGTAAATCAATGGAATAAATTGTATGCGACGAAGCCGCCGTAGCTAATGATGTGGATAACTTAAGGCATCGTTGAATATATGAAAAAATATTTACTATTTAATTTCAAAAGATTGCGATATAAAAAACCAACTTATTATATACCTGCACCGCATTAAAGGCAGTTATGATTTCAATTTCGTTCCAAATGTGCGTCTGTAGCTTTATTGTTATTGGGCCCTTACTTTTTATGTTAGAAACTTTGAATATTCTATATATAATCTTTTTATGCAATCAAAATATGTAAGTCGTCTGCGAGAAGCATAAATTTAGCTAGTACGAGTATAAGTATTATTAAAATAACTGAATATGCAATAGACGAAACATATTATAAGAATGTTGCTTATTAGATTATTGAGACTACTTTATATACCTTGTAAATGCATATATTTATTGATATATACATTTGCAATGTATATAATAACCGGATATCGCTTCAATATTAAGCGAATGTGAACTAACATAAATGCGCATTTCAGTTGAAGTACATTTAAACTACACACATCCCAGTGAATGGTCGGCCTTTGCCGTTCCTTGAGATCAAGAGCTTCTATTGTGGCATTTGTATAAGCTTGCGAGAGGCCTCATAAGTTTTCCTCGCCATCAATGCACAGGTAGTAAGGGTAATTGTATATAACTCCTTATATTGTTAAGAACTGAAGCATGAGATAATTTGTATCCATATATTATAATAGAACCCATTAAAAAGGGCGGGCGAAAATTAAAAATATTATTTTAGACACTGAACGATTCCTTGAATTTCCAAATAAATGAAATATTAAATAAAATTAGAAATATGAAAAACATAATCTTATTTATAAGTGAATCAAATACGTAAACCATTCAAAACTATCAAGATCAAGATATACAACAGAGTAAATAAATAGGAATACTGTAATATAATTCGACTACTGTAAATATTCTTACCAAAAAAGATATAAAAGCGACAGAGGAATCTTATTTAAAAATCAAAAAGCTTTTGAACCACCCCCGAGCCATTCAGAGACCATCTATGGTACGATATACAAACAAATATTCACTTGGAAATATTCACAGCGTAATAAATATTTGAGGTACCGTATCCACAACTAGAGTGTATTGGAATAACATTGACATTAGAACCCATGACGAATATTGAAAAACTTTGTTGTCGCTACAGAATGCTGTCTACTATCAATAATTTTGTGCGCTATGGAGTGTTGTATTAAGGTTTGGAATGGGAATATAACTGGCGAGTTGAAGAGATTAACTTCAATAATTATAGACTGTTATTAACCTTATCTAATATGCTTTCTTATATATGAGAAATAGTATAAAAATACACGGTTTTTATTCGTAGGGCTCCTAATTAGGTATATTTACAAACTTCAATTTTGTATGGTTAGATACAGTTCAAAATAAATAAATACAATAAAAATAATCGCAAATATAACGCCCACATCGTTCAGTGAAAAAAAAAACTCTATCAAAATAACATATAATCTACGTTTCTTCTCAATATTGTTTCTGTTCCTGAATTTCTTTTAGTAAAAAAAACCAGTATCGGATCTGTATCTGCGATGATTAGGTACCTATAAAAACGTCAAAAACTTTTTACAGTATTAGAATAAATAAAATTTCATCTGTCATGGCTTTTTTTGAACAAAGCACCAACTTGTAAAAGGTAGCTGGCAACACGTGTCACGTGTAGAAAAATTAAAATGTTACGTGCAAATGGTGGCCCCCCGGGGGCGCAGGTGCGCTACGGCTCGGTAAACACGTGCTCCGAACATATGCGGATACGGTGACCGCATTCGTGTCTTCCAGGGGACAAGCTATTTATATTGTCCATTTCAACTTTCGTTTATGAAAGTGTTTTATTTATATTATAGTGTTCTTTCATGACTACCGACGCTCATAAACATCCGCATAAATTGTGACCAGAAACTCTAAATTCGCTTTAAACGCTACAGAATAGCTGTGTCTTTCGGCGTATAAGCGAGATGTACCTCCCCGATCATACCAGTTCTATTCATCGGTAATGCACCAATACACAACCCTTTGCTAAATAAATGACAAATTAAATCACATAAATGAACGATGAATTAATTATAAAAAATATTGTCTTTAAGTTGGATGTGGCAAGTCGATTGTGCTTGTTTGACTTTACAAATCCACACTGCTCAACATTTCTCAACGCGTGAGTACTATAGGTATATCTATCAATGAGCAGTTACATTTAGCTACTCTTTATGAGCTGGTTTGACAGCTTTTTATTAAGGTGCAAAATAGTCACTACCGGAACTTCAAAAGGAATTAGCAATTAAGATTTCAAAGGTTTCGGTGAGAAGTAAATAATATGAATCAATAATGTCGAACTCAACTCATGTATCGACTATCCAGCTGAAAGACACTTCAAATACTATAAAAAACTACATAGACCTTTAAAATACAAACTCATGGTCACTTCATGAAGAACCTACACACTTCGCATTGTGTCTGGCGAAGTAACGAGCCATTGCAATGGCACTTACTACACGAGTTTATTGAAAGAATACATTTTAAATTACATTTTTGCAGTAACAAGCAGGGGATTCGTCATGTTTTTATTTGGTTCTAACTTTCAGTTGTACATTATGACTTTTAAAAGCTTTAATCCTGGCTTAATATGTTATTACTCGATTTACGATTATAACTAAGTGCTTCACATTCACTTGTGGATCGATATCGAGATTAGCTCTTTACTTAAAAAGTTCAGTAGCTTTGAACTGTACCCAACAGTTTGACTGTATTTTTGATGATTTGAGTATTTAGTAACTATAAAAAACAAAAATAATAAAGTTATGATGATACAATATTTATTTGCGTTCTCATAGAATTTTTCTATATGTCAATTTCATTGAAATTCAAAATTTTGTAAAATAGAATAAAATCGTAATTGTATATGAACTCGAATACAGTATTATAATACAGGGAACACACTTATGCGAATCAACTTTATCACGTTTCCCAAATGTAGATTGTCTACTCGGATCCGCCTGACTGTCCACTTATGGCATAACGAGCCGCATCTCGGAAGCACCCTTGATTAGAGGCCGCATTTTGCTTAGAGCGCGTTCTTGGTATAAATTTCTTAAGTGCATCGTTCATTGCAAATTGATCTCTGGCCTTTGCAAGATGATATGAAATATCAGTTATAAAGCAAAAGAGTTAAATTAGACGTGGATCGTTTGAATAATAATTTTGATTTACACATTACCTACAAGGTTTTAAATTCTACATATTTTATTAGTATCAGTCTGATAAATTTAAAGATTTTAATTTATTGTTTCCATATATTTTGTTTTTAATGTATTTACGTTTATAAATTAATGATAATCTCTCGAATGTCCCGCACGAGAGTTAGAGCCGTCTGTAGAATTCCGAGGAATTATAATTAAATGGTTCGTATTGTGCGTTGACTAACATCACGTTATTCCCTTTAGAAACTAACGACAATTTAATCTACTCGAATGTTTGTTTTTGTAACCAGCTATATCAATAAGTACTTATAAACGACCGAATGATGGCTGACCAGCTGGAGCAATAGGTGGTAAAGGTCGGCTCATCATAGCATGCGTCGAATCCCATCCGGACACCTTGAATATATATATTTTTTTAAATTTATAAGACATTAAATATATTTCCGTTGTCTAGAACCCGTAACACAAATCTTTACCGTACTTAGCACGGGGGTAAGGTAATGTAGAGTAATAACTTCACTGATATTATTATTACTATAATAATGTAAACTTTGTGTATGCAAATAAAATATGAGATAAGGGAGTATTACTATAATAATATAACCTTTGTGTATGCAAACAAAATATGAGATAAGGGAGTTTGCAATTACCTTGTCACTTCATGAATATCCCAAGTTACCGAAGCCATTTTCCCTACATCTTCGGAGCATACTAAGCGACAGGGAGCTAAGTTTTAAGCTTATGTCAAACACCTGTGCAAATATGGAAATGACACAACTGCTCGCTGGCACACTTTGACGTGATCCCGAAGATTATTAGTATTACAAGTTTATCGTCAAAATTAATAAGTGTGTAATATAATATATAATATATTTTGTAGATACACAGTAGTTAGGTTGTATTATAAACAAAGTATAAAATATAAATAAAAGCAGTTGAAATTCCTTATAATAAATTATTTAATCATCAAACTGAAAACACATTATATTATCTGATCCTGACAGTTTCACAGTCTTACACGAGCGAAACTGAGGCGCCCGACTAGTTATATATAAAAAAAATAGTCCAAACTGATTCGACCAGGAAAAAATAATTGTAGTTGTCTTTCACTGACTTTCATTATCACTTTTTTGTATTGAATAATAATGATTAAAATATTTAGTGTATATCACTATCAACACAAAATTTCACGTCAAATAGTCACGATCGAAAACTAATTATTTTACTAATGTTCATGTTTTTTCTTAAAGAAAATAGTAGGTAAGAGATAGTGCCACGCTCCATACATGCATTTAACCGAATTGGGCCTGCAAGACCAGGGAGGTACCTCTCGCTTACTGCCCCCGATAGTTGAAAAGACGCATCTAACATTTTTTGCGAAATTGAGTTATATATATTGCCGGAATGAGGAGAAAAAGGCGCATCTTCTAATATTTTTTATATTGCGATATCTCGCTCCGTTACAGAGTTATCCTAACGAAAAGGGCGTATTTGTGAACTTTTTTCTATTACTCAGAAGATGAAAAGACATATTTCCTTTAAACTTAATTAAAAAGGCACATTTACGTACACATCTGTCATATAAGAAGTTGATTAGACGGAACTGGTTATATGCGTTTTCGTGACTAGTTAAAAAAATCGTGCATGCTAAGGAGAAAAATCATTATCTGTAACAAGCGCCCTTTCAACTTCGTACAGTAAGCTTTCTTACGGCGCATTTGGTACATACGTCTTACGCCATTATGGGATAATCCTAGTTTAAAAAGTTGATTTTTAAATATAAACTGTTTTTATTTTCATAAATTATGATCTACCTGCCTCAGACTAGAAGTAAAATTAAATGATCTCCATACTATGTTTAAATAAAAAATAATTTATAGCCGTATGCGCCTTATCTTCTTGCAAATGGAAATCAAAATCATCTTGATGCTAAGAAGAAAAGTACATATAAGCATCATACGAGATTGAAAAGACGCAAATGGTTATTTGCTGCCTTTCAATTAAGCATAAGATATTTTACTCGATTTTTATGCTAAGAAGAAAAGGTTTTTCTTAAAAAACTAATTAAATTAAAAGAAAAAGATATTTTTTATATATGAGGTATCAAAGATGAATACGTTGGCCATCATTCTGTCCAAAAGAAAGTTTCATTTTATTTATATTTTAAAGACAGCAAGGAAATTCCCGATTTTGACATTCAAACATTTTTTTCTCCATTTTACCTTTTTGTTAGATACGTCTTTTCAACTATCGGGGGCAGCTTACACGAAACTAGCGAGAAGTGACAGCTGTGCGTTTCGTGCGGAGCGTAAGTAGCCGGTGGCCCATGGGGTTGAAGGAGGAAGGAGAGTAACGCATCTATATAGCCTCTATGCGGATGTCTATAGGTGTCGTCATGAAAATGGCCCCGATTGCTCGTTTGCCCCCTTATACTATAAAAAAAAGAAAAAGAAAAAAAGTGCTTTCATTTTAAAATAAACCAATAACAATATACCAACGATAATTATTCCCTTTACAAATTTCAAAAGCCATTTATAATCAAAAGCATTGATAAGGTAGCAGCAAGCGTATTGATTATTTTCGATCAGTATTCCATTATTCCCAAAGTGATAATGACTCATGTGGGAGGAAATAATTACACTTATGCCGCCATATATCTTCGCGTTTGTAACACGCGTAAATTATACAATATTCTCTCGTGGGAACTTTTTATTTTCCCAACTTTTCATAAAATGACACATCTCATATTATAACAATATCATAATTATTTTTTATTGCGTGTGGGGGAATGCTACAGGTGGCCATAAACAACGTAACCAGAATTTATGTGGACGGGTTACGCTGATGGTTGTAACCTATTAAAGCCTTTCAAGTTCAGTGTGGTAACTGAATAAGAGAAGATTCTCTCTATTACTTCTTACAAAAATTATATTGAATAGAGAAAACTGAAAGTGTACTTGAATAGAGAGAAAGAGCTTTGATATAATGGTATTACAAGTGACTAGCTTTCGCCCGCAGCTTCCCCTGCGTGGATTTTGTACTTCAAAATGGAGTTTTTGCACATATAAACCTTCCTCTTAAATCACTCTATCTATTAAAAGAAACCCCCATCAAAAGCTGTAGCGTAATTTTAAAGATCTAAGCGTAGAGACACACAGACGGCAGAAAAGTGACTTTGTTTTATACTATGTAGTGATATAATGAGTGCCATGCCGTGGTACATATCTCGATACTTGACAGACGGCTCACATGTAGCCCGTTGGAGTCAGAGGAGCGAAGAGTAACGAAGCTGAGGTAAAGCATTTGTTATGTATGGCGTTGATAATCACAAGACTCGCTTTTATTTAGCTCCCATATGACATAACAAAAAAACACAAGCTATTAAAAATATTTATGTAAAGGATTATGATATTAAAGGAAAATTTCTAATGCAAATGTTATATCTGGTGACACTAGACAGCTCAAAATACCTGTAAATTCCTTCGTAGGTACTTAGATTATAAAAGCTCCACCAAAAAATCGCCACTTATCGACGACGTTCTAGACATTATTTATACTTAATTCCAAACCTAAGGTATATGTATATTTATTTTCATAACTTAAGGTTCTATTTACAAACATTGTTTATATAGCTTGTGTATTCTAACATTTAAAACAAATTGAAATTTAAATACATTATTTCAAAGTCGAAATAACGATGTCGCAAATGAGCGTAATATTTCAAATTGTGCGTTTATTCAAGGTGCCACTTTTGAGGCTCGGACCGTGGATCTATACTTTAATATAATCGACGTCCCATACCTTGTTAGTAACAAGTATGTTGAGATTTATTTATTAGCCGACACTTGATGTCATTCTTAGGCAATCTCGTTACGGTACCTATGTATATGAATTTATTGCTATGTTACGTTTATTGTGTTTCGATGTTAACTAACCGCCCACTTGTAAAAGATCTTATCAATATTTGTATAATAATAAAAACAGTTTTCATTAAACAGTATTATACTTCTGAAAAGAGACAAGAAACATACATTCTATATTTATTTTTTTATATTCAGTGTTATTCTTGCAAGTGTGTCGGTAGCCATGGACATCCGTATAACTATTGTGCAAGCGTTTTGTCCTCCTTTCCTCCTTTTCTCCATTGGACTGTCTCAAACTCGCAAACTATAATAAAACCAGGCATTTAGTTAGAGGTAGTGCGGACACTGCAAGCTTGCATGCAGCCAAATTGGGCCGACACGACCGGGGAGGGTATCTCTCGCTTATATGTGGCAGGCGTAAAGCGACAGCTGCGCCGTCACGTTTCGTGCGGTGTGTAATTAGCCGGTGGCCCATTGAGGTGTGAGGAGAAAGGAGGGCAGCGCATCTGTATAGCACTTTAAGCGGATGTCTATGGGCGTCGGAATACATGAAAATGTCTCCGACTGATAGTTTGCCCCCTATACCATAAAAAAAAGGCAGCTCTCACTTTGCGGCGATATCATGTTACAGAACGGTCGTGGCAGCCCAATTTGGAAGCAAAGAACGATGGCATTACCTGTTTCAATTTACTACAGTTTAACACACACTTTACTTACACAATATGTACCATATACAAAAAATATTAAGCTTTTAAAATCATTTATTGTATTGTTATTTATATAGGATGGTACTATTTATTTACATCTTAAATTCTTTAACTTAAAGCTTTAAGCTTTAAAAAGCGCGAACAACGTGAATATGTGTCGCAGTAAGGAACATTGCTAAAGAATTTGATTTGTTCGCTAAAATTAAAATTCTTCTGAAATACTCAGTTCACAAGCACTGTCTGACTCATAAGCGAACAATGTCTCAATAATCCGACTCGCTCGTCGGATATTACATTCGACCTGGTAGTATTACTATAAGATTCTACATACAATTTCTAAAAAATATAGAAGATACCTATTTTGAAGAAGAAATGAATTCTCTTTTTTTGGTTGGATTTGGTTTTCTAAATTTATAAAAATATCCTGTCCATATCTTTTTTACCCTCAACAATGATATTTTATTTTAGAAGGTGCAGATAGTAAAGCTATTTAATGATGAACTAAAAAAACTAACTTATAAACTATGTAACTAAAAAAACAACTTACATAAAATCACGTGAATAATAAAATAAGCAGATTAGAGAGAAAAAATGTTGTTCAAATTAAGAGTAATTAAATATCTCAAAAGTATTGTATTATCAAATTAATTTTAATTAAAATCTAAAAAAAGTAAAGCGCGTGGGGAGGATATAATTAGTAGCTAATGAAAAAACATGTAGGTATTATTCTAAGCTTATTTCCTAAATCTGAAATACAGATAATTTTCAATTTCAGGTAATTTTATAACCCTACAAAAACAATGTACCTACCTAATATTTTATTTTTCTTTATTTCATTATATTTACAATTAATTTGTCGCATCCGTAGTTAATAAATTATTATTTGTAGCATAAAAAGCGATTTAGATTAGCAAATAGACCTAACACTGGAGTCTAGCGTTAGCGCTGTAGCAAAGCGATACTTGATGAAGAATAGGTATGCATATTTTATGAGCTAGGTATCTCAAACTTAAATTGTATGCAACTACATAAGTTATTATATATATAGTACTAATACATTAATAGTGGTTATTATGTGACTTTAGGAACTAGGTAACTTTAGGAAGAGAAGACATCTATTTCGCAATCAAAAATATATTACGCTCCAATAAGATCATTGATATATTTTTTTAATGTTTAGTCAAAAAGGAATAATATGGAAATTTTTGGTACGTGACTACTCAGACCATCAACATAATATGTAATTGCTAGTGAAATACCGCACGAAAGACGAAATAGTAGACCTAATGCCTCCTCATTATATTCGGCTGTTTTATATAATTTTGATGTCGCATGCAGAAATTGCCGTTCGTGTAGGTATCTACTGCCAACGACGTTGCTGGGAGGAATTTCGATGAGGAAACAATTGAATAGGTCAATATAAGTTTAGAACATTCATTCATATACGTCCGACAATTACGAGGGTAACCAGCGTGGAGAGTCTATTTGCCGTCCCGGCGACTAGCATTCTCTCATTGCATTACATAATGTGAAGTAAAATTTCATAAGTTATCATCGCTTATTCAATATTTAAGAGTCAAATTGAAAGAGTGATTTGCGCCAAGTGGGTTTCACATCACAAAATAATGTGTTTTTCTTCTTCTGTATCAAATTGAAAATACATTTGTGCCGTACAATTTCCGTAAGGTACACACACAACTTTGGTATGTACAGTTAATTACCATTAGGTATTGTGAATTCTGGTACGTATTTAAAAAGATTTGATCTATTTACTGTAACAAGGTTAAGAACTGCATCAAATATAGTACATGCTTTCAAAAATAAATTTTTAAGATAGACTAAACAACGTTTTTGCTTTTGTTTCAGGTATTTCATATACCTACACATGTTTATTATTTATTACTTTATACAGTTATATTAGTTTTTTTACTTGTTCATATATTTTTTCATATCGTAAAGCCAAAACTTTACTAGACCATCTGTAAAAACGATTCCCACACAAGTCCCACTTACTTTGATAAGTATAGGACTTAAAGTTATTTATGTCAGCGCTGTATACTTGTTTTATTGCACACAAACATTGATTTATACACGCGTTAGCACTTCTGTTTTATGTTTGTTTTTATATTTTCCTTACAATTGTAGCCTGTAGGAGGGTAACATTTTTGATTGTTTATACTAGCATTGAAGTAACGGTATGCATAGTTTTGTAATACTAAATTTAATTCTTGTAGATCCTATTTTAAGATATAAGAGGATATACGAGCAGTCGGTGCCTTTTGCAAAAATATTGACATACGAGTATATGTGTATATAATATAATATTGCATTATTGTTATGCAGCTGCTGCTGCTAGCTGTCAGTTTGCGGCGCTATAGCGTAAGTAAGTAAGAGGTACATTCACGGTCGTGTCTGCGCATTTCGACTGCACGGAAACAAAGACACCCTTAGTTCTACAAGCATTCCGTAAAATTTTGTAAACATTGAAACACGAAAGTTATTAATAGACTATTTACATATGGTGGCCCATGGAGGTGGGAGGAGAAAGGAGGACAGCACATCTGTTTAGCCTCTATGTGGATGTTTGTGGGCGTCGGTAGTCATGAAAATGGCTCCGACTGCTCGTTTGCCCTCCTATACCATAAAAAAAAAATATTGTATACATATGATTGGGCAGACAAACCAGCTGAGGGTTATAATCAGATTAGCATTAACACCTTCCGCTACGGTACCCTAAAGTCAACCAGATACTTAAACAATAAGGTTGTACGAAGTTACTCATACAAAAACAAATCCCTTTTCATATTTGATATAACGGTTCAAGATATTTTACATTAAAATTCAATGTGGATCCGAAAAGTTTCGTGCATTAAATTGTGGGTGTCCAAACACCTACAGGCACTATCTAGAAATTTTATTAAGACTGAATTAATGGTATGCTGGCAACATTGTTTTTTTATACTAAATTGGTGTAATAAAATTACTAAAACATGATACCGGGTAAATAGGTTGGACATATTTGTGATAGTGCGTTCAAAGTAACGGGGCCATAAACAATATAGATAATAATTATTCCACCCACGGTGTTACATGTTTCAAGATAACATGTCAGAGTGCATAGCGACGACCTTACCAAATAAATATCTAGGGTTAATGCAATGATAAATAAATTAGAATAGAATTAAGATTTTTTAGGCTAATTACACTTTGAAAAATTTAACCACACGTTGCTTGATACAAAAGACAGATTACAAATGATACAAAATAACAGTCCGTATAAAAACATAATATAAACTAAACTATATAAATCTAAATATAAAAAAGAAAGAAAAAGAATAATACACTTAATGAATGAATGATTAATTATCCCTTAAATTCATATACACAAGTGGTACTAGTTCCTAAAATGGTAACCACACAGTATAATAATTATGGTTGTGGCATCATCCAAAAACTACCAGAAGCCTGATTTTATGTGGTCATATGAATTATTTGTGTTTTATTTGCGGATAATAATATGTTTGAGTTTATAAGGTCTAACCGGTAATAGAAAAAGAACTCTCACAAATGGCTTGATAACATAACTTTGCGCTGATGCGATGATGATTTCACTGCATGCGACATCGGTTTCAGGCCAAAACAATGATAGCTTTATAGATAAGCTAAAATTAAATATTTAAAATAAACAGAATTCTCAAAAATTACATTCCTTATGTATGAAATTCGAATGCACTTTTAACGTTTTTGAAGACGAACGCTGTAAAATCTCTCTTAACTTCTCAAAATGACCGTCAGGTGTCGCCGCGGGTACGCCGCAAAGTTTCTAGAATTAGCGGCATCCGGGGAACGATTTTATGAGGAATAATGCGATTTGTCGTGGTGAAATATAAAAAGTTTTTAAGCTGTTTTACAATGGCAATAATCGTTGGTAAAATTGAAAAAAAAAATCAATTACTCCAATAACGATGAGATTTTTACGAAGTAGAATTTGTGGTTGAAAAGACAAAATTAAATATTATAGAATACGAAATGAGGCGGCCACATAAATTAGTATTTGTTGTTCAGTGAATATTTGATCAAATAAGTGCATATATTTACCTAAGTCAAAAAAAAACATTTTTTTTGGTTTGTATTTCTTTTTTATATTTTACCTACGTACCTACACGAAATAGAATTTCATATTAAAAATAAATAAACTTAAAAAATTGTGGTGAACTGGTTAGTGACGAACTTTGGCCGGATTTTGATGCCATACGTTTATAAAAAAAGACACGCAGAATGGTTTATCGTGGATCAAATAAAAATAGGAACGCAGTGCGTTGAGATGAATAACACCGGTTTTAGGTCACATGGATTCGGTATGTTTTCTATTATTTTTGCTTTCACATCAAACTGGATTTTATTGAAAAGGTGCCAGAGAAATGTGATTTGAAAAGAACTAGGAGCATTTGTGTTTGGGACATAATGGAACTTTCTGATTGGTGAGCATAATGAAAAGAACCTCTATTTAATTTTTCTATTCTATGCATAAAGTATAAAACTTTCATAAATGAACACAAAATTATGCAAAAGCAAAAATTATTAAATTACTTCTGTAGAATAACTTTGCACAGCACTCACTGCTGTTACATATTTTTAAGGATTGACGGGCGTTATGGCTGCTTCTCAGCTTTCAGCGTTTAAATATTAAATAAAAATCACTTTTACGACAATTTAAGATGTGATGCTGGAAAAAAAAACTGGAATGTTCATTTAAGAGATAACCTATTTTAACATGTAGCAATAATAGATAACAGTTATTGTCTTTAAACTGATTGAAACTTTAGAAAACATGAATAGCAATACCTACTTGTAACGGTTTTTAATGTGCTTTTTAGACGAGAATGATAACGTGAAACCCTAGTTGCCTCAAAACAGTAAAAACAACCAGAAGTCGCGGTTCTATACATTACACTACCCCCCAAAGTACCTATGTTTCGTTATAAATTATCGGATTTGCGGTCCCCCGGTAATGTCGTAGTTATTCTATTCTAAAAATAAACCTAATGAGAACGTGAGCGCAAGATTACAACAAATCCCAGTAATCTCTAAGTTTACCCAAAGCTTGATGAGTTGTTAGTTGATATTTAGTGAAGCGGAATTTCTTTTTAAAATTCTGCACACAGTTTTTCGTAGTAATAACACTAAGAAGTTTCTCGCTCTACAATGTTTTGTCGCTATATAGAGGTCTTATTGATGTTACATGGGAAAATGTTTGATGTGTGTCATGTGAAGCTGGCAACTAACCTAATACGCACTAAAACGCTGCTGATTATAAAGCTACAAATTATTTTCTATTAACTCTTTCCTCCTCTACTAAGGTACCTCATCTGTCAGTAACAGGATACCTCGACGCCTGGCCAGCTTCGGAGCCAATACCAGAGTCTTCCAACGCAGCAACGCAAATAAGGTGGTCGGATCAGGATTAGATTACGATGGAGAACGAGTAGGCCGTCCCTCATAACGCCGCAACCAAGTCGTAGCACCACAGGTACGGACAATCGGGCACATCTAAGGGTAGGTACACCTCGTAGGTATGCTGGACCGTGTCTACCTCAAAGCTTCACACCAACACCAGCGCGCCTCTCTTTCCGACATAGATATGCGATGAAGTATCAATTTCCGTAGAACACCTGTATCCCGTCGATATAAATATCTTTGAATTCCTCAAAAGATGTCAATGTTGAAAATATATAGCAATATGCATTATTTTCCTGTTATTAATCTTTCATAACCTTGAGAGGCTTTTAAAATAGTCTTGGTACCCATTGATTTCGTTTCAAAGCAATTCGTGTTCATTTAAAGGACAGGGTAAGCCAGTTTAAGGCGAAAACCTAATTTTTACTTCGGAAAACGTAGCTCCTATAAAATACTCTCAAGGAAACTTTTCAAGTTTTCACATGTGTTTCCTTTAGGAGCCAAAACGCCCGCTGTGTCAAATATAGTCTTACTTGATATTACGCTCAAAGCACTTCCCGAGAACCATTTCGTTTATTTACACAAACGTACATATACAGAGTTCAAGGAGGGATGGACAGACAGTCAGCAGCTGCAGCCTGTTTATTTCACTTGAGACCGTTTCAATTGTTACTTTTAAGCTTTCCACGGTTCGCTATTGTCAACAAAAATGCATTTAAATTTCCCTCGTCGCATTCAAATACGCAGTTGTCGTAAAAAGCTTTTCTATCTTATCAATGGTGCCAGCAAAATTGTATGTCCCTTGTGTTTGTGCATTTAATAATTTGAAGTTTGTTCATTTTTAATTAGCACTTTATTGCCACTTTATAGCCACAGTATTGTTTATATTATTGCCATTGAAGTATTTAAAAGGTTTTCTATCAAAACGTTAGTACTAAACTGAGAACTACACTCTTAATTTCGTGTCGGATAAGAGTAATAAATGGTTAAAATAGAGTTAAAATATACATTTTATTTTGGTCGTGTTTAATGTCAAAAATCTGCATTAGGTAACTATATTGCGGATGTAACGCAGACGTAACGTATATATATTATTTTCACGTACATGATTAACATACGTACATAAACAACATATGGAATATTATTTTAAATCGAACAGGATTCAGGTCTAAATTAGTAAACTTCAATGATTTGAAAATATAATTAGAGCCGCTTCGTACACATAGACACACATACAAACTTGGAACACATGCTGTTGTTATGTCACTAGTCTTTAATCCTTCTAAACTGCACGGTCTAGTCTAACGTTTTTCACATTCCATAGTAGTAAGTTAATAATCACAATCAGATTGCGCTGCATTCGTTGACTACGAATTTAATTTTATTGAGCAGGACTACTTACGAAATGCATGCATAGATGGGCGTAAGCCTGATGACAATTTAATGCAACGCTTTCATTATACCGATAACCTATTTATGTTTTAATCAAACAAAATGGATCAAAGTGGAACAAACCTAACGCAAGCCGAACCATATGTTACATTAAAATAAACAGATCATTGTCTCTCTTCACGGGTGCTCGGGGGCAGCTGGCACATGGTCGTATTGAAAAAAATATTTTTTCTCACCGGATCTTAAGTATCCTGTGGTGATAGAATAGCTTTTTGAAGTTGTGCGTGTTATGTTTATTATAATTTCGTGTGTGTGGGTGTAACAGTTTATGGTCAATATTTATTGATGTTTAAATAAAAGTATACTATTGTTGCAGTCGTAGTATAGTGGCATTAGATACATTTATTAGTTATATTTATTGTTGCTTAGTAAAACATAAGAGAAATTGCATTTTTTAAAATGAAATTCATATTTATTGTCCATTTTATAACTGTTGTATATTGTTACGTAAGTCAAGAAATTTTAAGATAATTTACGACTAATTCTCGGAACTAACGAACGTACAAAGAAAATTTTGTAAAAATGTTTGTCAAAATTTCATAAATTTCAGAGACGTTTGGTTATAAAAACTGTGAAACGAGAACTTTATATATAAGATGTTATATGAATTAAAACCTGTATTTCCTAATTGTCTCGCTTACTATTATTATAAAATAATGATGTATATTGTATAGGTACATAAATATTAATTTAAGTTTGATGGTTAGGCTTCACGCCAAAACTACTCAACCCATAATCATGAAACTTTGGAAACATATTCTTAGAAGTATTAGGTAGGTCATACTAAATTTCTTAAAAAAAATCACAAATGCGAGCGAAGCCGCTTTTTTATATAAACAAGCTATCATTTGAGATATAAAATCTGGAAATAGCGCAGAGATGTGATTAATGTTTTCTAAGATTATATCCTTTGTTAATCTACCTTAAACGGCTTGATATCAGGTTTACATTATATTCGGAGCAAATACCATTTTTATTAAAGTATAATTGGGCAAACGATTAGTCGGAGCTCATAACTACCAACGCCCACTGACATTAGCATAGAGGTTATACAGATGCGTTCCGCCCCCCTCCATAGACCATCGGCTACGTACACCACAAGAATCACGACAGCATAGCTGTCACGTTACGCCGGTATCATGTAACCGAGAGGTTACATGATACCTCCTTGATCATGCCGGCCCAATTCGACTTCATGTATGCATGCAGTACGCCACTACCGATGATTCTGGGATGTCTAAATTGTGAATATTGGTACCTTGTTCTTACATTACATTTTATTTTTCGAATACCTAATATATTATTCACATGCATGCATGTTCCGTGAAATGAAAAGGTACATTTTATATTTAAAATGCTTAGGTTCATTTGAGTAAAATGAGGAATTATGTACTGGCGTGTTATGAGAATCTTAATTAAAAATTCAAATTTTAAACTCAATTTCGGAGCCGCCCTTTACCTTAAAAAGGGCATCCCAGCAGGACATTGATTAGATTCGGGTTAAACACAGACTTCCCCAAAATTTTAATTTGGTCCCAACCCTCTTTGTTTGATTCTGTTGAACAGTTAGATTTTTTCCTTTTAATATCGGAGGATATAAATCCTCCTTTACTGATATATTGGGATCGTATTTTCGTAGTTCACTTTTTTAATTCTTTTATGCGTCGTTGGAACTATTAATTATAAGTTTTTTCTATAGCATAGGAGGCAAAGAAGCAGCTGGATCACCTGATGTAAAGTGATCACCAACAACCAGAGATATCCGTAACACCAGAGGTCCAGAGGTCTAACAGACGCGTTGCCGAATTTTATAAGATGTAATTCTGACTTCTTTAATAAGAGGTGGTGGTACCAGGCATGTCGCAATGCATTACAATGGGGGCAGCACTACGGCGAACGGATGGGTGCTCACTCACATGACACACCTTAAACGTGATGGATTAAGTTCAACTGAGACTACTGAACTGTCACGACAAGGGTTAAACCTAGCAACTCGCTTCTTCTTCAATTTTTCGGATCATTGACGTAGCCAGTTTCTTATCACCAGATGATTTGACTTCTTTCTACTATGTAATCACAGCAAAAATTTAAAAAAGGTTTTTTTCCGATACAAAGACATCATATTTTGAAACTCCGCCCGCGACGAACAGTTGAGGGTGAAAGGGATAGGGATCTTCACCACACATACCCATGTTGATCAATTATTGTAATGGTGAAGCAGAAGTTTCTGAACTCCCGTGGAGACTCCACGGGAGTTCAGAAACCAAAAATTCACAAACCAATTAATTAAACAACTATCAAAATTAAGTGATAACTGAGAAAAACGAATGAAATGAAACACCTCGATTTTAATAACCTTTCTTAAGATTAAGTTGTTAAACCATTCAAAATCGGCTGATAAGAAACCCAACAGCGCGTCAGCATAGCCAACTACTATAAAGACGATGTCATCTGAGATCTGTAATAAAACTATTTTAATGGCTTTTATCGAAGTTTCTGTAATTTTAAAATCTCATCGTTTCAGAAGCCTTGCAGTAAACATTGCCGATGGTCGACTGAAATGACAGATTTTCTGTTACTGTGTATAATTATTTAGTTGTTTCGATTAAAGTCAGAAAAAGTACTTTTTGTATCTTGCAGTATTGAGGTGTTGATACATGTTTGATTTTTTTTTTTTTTATGATATAGGAGGGCAAACGAGCAGCCGGAGCCATATTCATGACTACCGACTCCCACAAACATCCGCATAGAGGCCATACAGATGCGCTGCCATCCTTTCTCCTCCCACCTCCATGGGCCACCGGCTACTTACGCACCGCACGAAACGCGACAGCACAGCTGTCACTTTACGCCAGTCTCGTGTAAGCGAGAGGTACCTCCCCGGTCGTGCCGGCCCAATTCGACTGCATGCAAGCATGCAGTGTGGCACTACCTCTTACCAAATTACTCTTGATAGCATTTGGTAAAAATTACGTGTGTGTAAATAAAAATCACCAGTGGCGTTGTGCAATTGCAATTCAACAACAACGCACATCAATTACCTAATGGGCTAGACAAAGAGAGAGAGGGGGAGAATAGAAACTAGTTCATTTTTATTTACAAATCTTTTTCTAAAAATGGACTGAAAAAATGTATATAAAAATCACGTCCCGTAAAAATGTGAATGAATGTAAATACTATATCGTAGTACGTTTTCTCTTCGTAATCTTTTTCGTTTCATTCACTCAGTACAAAAGAATTGAGAGCGGAGGATCCAAATTGCCACACTCTATTGTGAAGATGCACTCGTTCGGAGCTGATGTTTGTAGACAAATTTTGATTAGCTGGTGAAATTGTATAGGATTTTCTGTCTAGAAATAGGTCGAGGTAATAAAAAAAAGAAAAATTTTTGTGACGCTGGTACGGCCCAGTTTCTCACTATTCAACACAATTTTAACTTATTTATATGTTATTGTAACACCGTGCCGGGAGCAATCGGGATTGGGCGTAGCTTTTGCTCCCATGGCAGTGTTATCTGAAAACCCTAATTGAATACTTCCTAGCTAGTTCTATGCCATCTGGCTGAAAGTAGGAAAATATAAACACTTATAATAAATTAGCAATGAAATCTTTATTGCGCAGTATCTTACATATTTACATTTTTATTTATAAGCCTATTTTAGAATATGTACATTGCTCTTCACGGCCCGTGGCCGAATCTCTTTCATACCATTCCCCGTTATATCTGAATGTAATCTGAAAAATCTATCATTTTGTCAAACAAGAAAAATTCCCTTCTTGTTTGAATTTAAACATCTTTTTCTTAATAGAAAAATATGTCAAACATAGAGGTTTCATTTGTAGCATGGAGTTTCCATGTTACATCATATATTTTATTGAAAACCACCTTCCATTTTTTTATTGATCTTATATAATAGTATAAATAGTATTTTCGCTCATAGGTTCAAGAGTCGTGAAGATTGCCAAGGTTAAGTGCAAACATTGGCATGAATGCTAAACAACAGCAAGTTTCACACGAGTGCAGAATGATACCTCTTGGCATATAATACTTTGTATGTAATAGCTATTTTAATACCTTTAAAGAAAACATTGAATTATTTTACCTAAAAATAAGCTAATTTGTATACTACATACTACATAAACGTATTTAAAATTAAGTATTTTAAATACAATCAATAAAAATACTATGTCATCTATACAATTGTAACAATATCGTAAATAATAGTTTTATACTCTACTATGTTATAAACTAGTCGTTATTTTATGATAACTATTCTAATAATAGAAAAACTTTTAATTCGGCCTACGCTACGCGACGCCCAGAATAGTTGTGACACGTACCATACACCCATTAACAAACAGTTATTGCCGATAAAAGAACTTTATGAATATGATATTTACACATAAATATGTAATTATCGTCGAATATAAAGTAAACGATACGATATTTAAACACCAATAAAATGTCTAATTCCGTGTTCAAAGGCGAAAATAAAATTATGTTATAAAATCGCTCTAACTGAAAATGATGTTTATTTTACGCAAATTCAAACATAAATATTTGGATAGTACAATCTAAGACCCAGCTGCAATATAAATTGATACAATATATGAGCACGTTTAGACAGATTCATCTCGTCAGGGCTCGCCCAACTTGAATTTATTGCTATGCCATAAATTACATTGACGGTTAATGTATACATGAATTGGCAGGTGACGGCTTTAGCCCCGCAGTGGATAACAAAGATGTTATTAAACTTGTGTTTGAGTAGGGCACTCGATTTGAAGTAGAGCTTATTTATTCATATATTTAAATACGTCATGTTTTATATATAAATTATATAAGTAAGCCCCTATTTGCCTTGGTAACGACAGCACGTTTAAACTGCCGGATCGAAATTACTTATTCCTTCGTATATTTAATTAATTTTTATCAAGATGACAAGGACATAGAAAAAGAAACAAAAACTTAGAAGAGCGTATATATACAGAAGGATACTATGTGAAAAGAGTCCGTTAAAAGTGAACGGTACCGGTATTCTTCAATACAAGATTGCAAATTTGGTTTTAAGTACTATATTTGCATTTAAGTAAAAAGAAAATTTTGATGGGTATATACTGTACATATATCATTAATTTCACTCATTCTACATAATAGAAATTTCTACGCTATATTTCTTATCAACATCCTCTTTTTAACCAAGTTTAGAGCTATTATTTTCTTATTTTTGTCGAACATTTATTGAGTCTGACCACCTTTAAATGAGTTGGTTTTAGTTTTCACTACTCTCCATAGAGCTTCATAGAGTTACTGCTTAGACCACCTTTTTCGTACGAACACTACGTGGACGGCCAGATCTTTCTCTGTCACAAACAAAGGGAGTCTCATTGTACCTATTAATAGTCCGGTACACAAACATTTGACAAATACCAAGTGTATGTAGAGTTTTAAAAAATTAATTTGGCTCCATACCTACTTTGTGTAATGCAATCACAGCTATTCTTTTCTCCTTGCCACCCCATTACATTTTAATATCGTAAAATATTGTACAATATATTGGCGCTAAAATGAGAAAACACAATGAACAATCGTATAAAAATGACAGATTCCAAATTCAAATGTATTTTTTTTTTTTTAATTATTGTAACAATATTTATGACCAAACTAAGTATACTATAATTAAGATGTGTCATACGGCATGTATACATGACCAGGAAGATATATCTCGCTAACACAATACCGATTTCTTATAAAATAAATCAACAATTTCATAAAATTAACTGAAAAACTCGATTTCTTATAAAATTTATCAACAATTTCATAAAATTAACTGAAAAACTCTGTATACTTGGAACAAATTAAAAATGTTAGAATATATAAAGACAAAAAACACTTTTCGGTAAGTAAAAAACGTATGAACTAGTCTTAAATTATGTTGTAACGGATGTTACGAGGTACGCTGTGATGTTCGTGAAAATACAAATTACCTCGAGGTGGGTTTTTTGAGTACTTAATGCAAAACGTGCTCTGAAGACAGGCGGTCGTAAAACGACAGTGGAAAGATAATAAAAACAAAACTTTACCACGGAACACTGTCTAAAACGACGTTACAATGTTATAGGATTCGTAACGTCTCTATCTCGTCACGACTGCTCTAGTGAGCCGAGAAGTTTTATGGCACGTAGACTATGTGCGGTTTCTACTTATTAAACAAATAGGCCTGTTTCAAGGAATTCTGTTAAAATGGGCGAACGTATTTAAAAATTATATAAAATCTGCTTAGGTACGTAATACTTAAATGACTTATTTTGTGTTGTTCGAAGAAACACACGTATTTTGTAAATGGCGTGAGTGGGTGTGTTCAAAGAAGTGCGTATTTTGTAAATGAAATTGGAAGACGGGGAATAGTTTTGCAGTAAGCCAGTAGTGTCAGTAAAATCAGACCTTTTGATTAAACTAAATTTTGAATGAATGCTTAAGTCAAAGACTAGTGTCTAAAATATTATGCCTAACTGTGCACTACAATTTGTAACAACGATTTAAATGAGTTACAAATGGTTGTATATTCTCGTAACCAACTTTAGCTAGTTGCAACACCTGGATAGTATTCTGAACAAATATAATTTCTACAACATTCGGTCTTCCCACACGTTGACGATTTATTACGCTTTAGACTCTGTAAAGAGATAAAACAGTATTGAATTTGTGAAATACAAATTACTTAAACGTCGCTAGAAGTTTCGGATTTATTTCCATGCGCATTGTAAATATTTAAAAGTCTTGCGTAAACATGGCTAACGATTATCTGTTAAAGAAAGAGCAAATCAAAGCAAAGCATGTTTAAAAGGTCATCAAACAACGACAAAGTTGTGATCCAGCTGTCTCTCTTAATTCGAAATTAAAGGATTTGGCTTGGTAAGTTTCCTTCTCTTCCTAAATATGGCTTCTGAAACGAGCACCCATACACGCATGCCTGCGGGTAGTAGAGCTCGATTACCTATTATTCTCATGCGAGTTTCCGTGCTGAGCTCTTTTAAACGTAACTGCGTGGGTATTCACTAAGCGCTAGTTCAGACATGGCGGGAACCGCGCGATTTCAATATCGCATGGAAATCGCGTGTGTCTTATTTGTATGAGTTATTAAGTAATCGTTCAGACATAGCCGCGCGGTTACGGCAACCCAACCGCCAGAAAATAGAATCGCGCTGCTCCCGCGCGTTTCTATTACTACGGAGTCCAGGAGGAGGCCTGCTCCAGCAGTGGGTGAGTGCGTCAGCCATGCCAAGTCATTCGTCTTTAAACACTGTAATAGTTAACTAGGCGACAGCATGTGAGAGTTAGTTGATGGTCCACAACGTGAGTACCCTTAGTTACGTGGATATTTATGGACGCCTGTAATACTAAATATATATTATGTGATCTAACTCAAATATATTTCGCACTATTATATTATGACTGGGACAGTTATTTCGCCACCAGGTTTGAAAATAGGACATAAGTCCTTTGAAGTAAGGGCTTAATCTTAAAATTGTTGGTTCACTTCATCGCACGTACCCTATTTGGATTAGACTAGACACTTAGCAGTAGTATGCTTCACATAATTTTACACCGCCATCTCCAAATTCCTCTAAAAACATTTTCATAAAAAAAAATGAAAATATTTAGGCGCCAACATTATAACTGCAAAAGTTAGTATGTTTATTACGTTTTCACACAAAATGCACAACGAATTTTATTAAAATGTAGAACTTAGATTACAATGAAGAATTACTTTAAACATTTTTACTAAAAAATGAATGATACTTTTGGTATAGGTAAGTGTATAAGTGCGAGCGTAGGGCAAGTAGTATATAAGTTGAAACACTTTTTAATAAAAACAAAAGCAGAAAGCAAAAAGTTGACAAATTAATGAAGAACTGTAAAAGACAAAGGAGTAATTAGACTTCACTTGTCAGTCTTGAGAATCACAGAAACAGAAAATGAGAAGAACATTGGCTTTCAGAATAGAAAATGTGAGTACAAAATATTCATAATTGCAGTGTTCAAAACGCGACAAACGCGGTATATACTTTTTTACTTTTTTGTACTATTCGTTCGAAGGAGCATATTTCTAAAATGAAATAGAACTACATTTCTATTTATTTTAACTAATGATCGCGCACCGATCGAGATTCGATCACAACATAGCTGCAGCAGATAATATTATTAAGATTTTAATAGTAACAATAGCAAAGGTATTTTCGCTTTTGCATGTGATTGAAGTATTTGTATGTAGGTATCTGTGGTGAAACCAATTTCATATTTGTAAATAAAAACAATATTATCAAATATAATGTTAATATTTCTTGTGTGCGTGTGTATGTCACTGAACTTCTTCTAAACGACTGGACCGATTTTGACGATATTTTTTGTGCGTATTAAAGGAGATTTGAGAATGGTTTAGATTTACAAATCTGTCAGGCAACTAGTGAAATATATCTCAGGAGAGTTATTTATATGGAGTTTATACCCGTACAGTGTCACTATTGCAATTGATAACTATAACTGGTATTCATTGCGTTGCTACGTATTCTAAGTACCTAATAGTAATAATAGTCCTGAGTAACTAATAACTAATAGTACTCAGGGCTATACAGAAGTATAGTCCTGAGTACTATTCCTTGTTAATGTAAGGTATTGGTTACCATCTGGAGTAAGAATGAGGGTGGCGTTGGATCCCGCAAACAAATCCATCGCTACTGCACCTGATTTCCGGTTGACAGTTTCGGATTACCATCTAAACAAAATATGTTCATGCAATAAGGATTCGTTATTAGCTAATCCACTTCAAGCTTGAATGCACTAATCGCGACTCTATTTATTTGAACCCATGATATGCCTTAAAAATAAATTCCGTTCCTAAGTAATGATAAAATTTACGAAACAACATTATAAAACCGATTTACTCATGATTGATACATATTTAGACCACACCAACGCTGCCCTAACCCATCTACTTAGCTTATCTCGAATTAATCCCGCTATCTTTGAATGACTGATTGCGCTTGATTAATTACATTTCCGTCCCATTGTCACCATGTACTGGTTAGGAATTGAGTGGGCGGACACTTAAGGCTTAGTACTTATTAAAAATATCTCTAACAATTTCATTACTGTGAAAACGAATAAAAATTTCACAATGAAATAATTAAACTATGTAAATAAAGCAAAGCCAACTATTAAATTTAATAAGCCACTAAAGAAATAAACCTTTGCATCACAATAGTGTGATCATTATCCGAATAATAAACAGATTTAAAACCGTTTCGTGACTATAAAGCTACGGTTAGCACGTTTCATTTGAAGGATAATATTCTTAACTGAGGCGCTGTTAAATAAATCACTTATGTCGTAAACGATAATCACATATGCTATCTAACTTCACACCTAGTCTGAAATCTCACGCCATGTCTTTTTTACTGTTCACCCCGTTTTATGCGTCTTTTGTGGCCCAAGGCAAAGGAGGCAACAAACGTTGAAGAACTATTGTCATCAATACGCTGATTGAATAAATTTTAAAATATGATTGTTTTCTTAATTTTTATTTTTATTGTAACAGAAGTAGTGTTTGTGTTTTTTTTCTGCCGATAGAATTTCTGTTTACAAAAACTGTATAATATATGTATCTGTAAAGAATTATATTTAATACTAACATATTGTGTTATTTTTATAGAACAAATAAAATAACAAAAAGTAGTATATTTTTCAAATATTTTCTTTAATCTAGTAATCTAATTTTGATTGTAGAAAAGTTTGAATACCCTAAAAATAAAAAAAACAAAAATAAATTATATGGAACGCTAGGCTCTTGTGGCTGGGACAGTTACCGTCGAGGTGGGTCGTAAAGATAGTGATAGTGTTGATCTCTTTGGATGGAATTCCCAAAAGCATTCGAGGGGAAATTGAAATTATAATAAGATCTCCGGCATCCGTCTCCGTTTTATGAATAACAAAAGATTTCGTCGTAGAGTTATTTATCAGTTCCATCGAGTCGGAGCTAGTCAATATAATAAATAAAAATATATATGAGTGAACCTATCTCAACTGTATTGAAAATACTAAGCGAGTAGTTGTGCCCTATGATTATGAAACCAATCCCAAGTCAACCAATGTTTTTGGGGTAGTAACTTTTTTTATGTTATTCCAGATTATTATGTGCAGTCTCAACCACATCCGTAAAGATAGTTTTAAATCGAATTACAATATAATATAATAATAAGTTGGTATAGCCATGTTCGAATCGACTTTCAGGTGCAGAGGCTTATATGGTATCAATTGAGTATTTCAATGGTAGGTTTTCTACAATTTGGATTTTAAAATCTTGACTCAATTCACTCTTGTTTCAGAGATATGGAAACATTTATTGCTTGTTTTAATTAAATTAACGAACAGATACAGATTTTTTGTGAATAGCCCATAGACATTCTCCTTGAATGTTATGCAGGTACGTTGGTCTCCTCTCGTGCAATAGGCTACAGCCACAGTACACAAACCGCATGAAACGTGAATAAATACATAAGTATTATGAAAAATGAAAAAAAAATGAAAAATGTTTTATTTGTATGAATAAATGTTTACATGCTAATGGCAGGGGCCCCTGTACTAGGTTGATGACCTGTATTACTGGGTGCCCCGCTTCTCCACCACGACAATCGTAGTTACATAAATGTGTATTATAGATATAACATAAATGTGTATTATAGATATAAATCTAGCAAGAAATCTGTTTTTTAATACTCAATGTAACCGCACAAATTATTATAAACCGATTCGTGGTCGTACCGGCATAATTCAGGTGCAATCCAGCAATGCACTGCCGCTTAGTAATCACTCGGTTCCGATTCCATTATCATAGTGTCATCGTCACTAACTTCAGCGTTTATGATTCAACATTGACAAAATTCTGTTGTTGTCAAGACATTCATGTTGTTAATAAGCAGCCTTAAAATCTTCTAGACCTGCGGTCGGCGACCTTTTGACAGGCAGGGGCTGCAAGCGACAAAATAAGCTAAACATAGGCCGCACTTGTGTGATATTCACCCTAGAAGTCTTATCTTTTTTTTTTAGTTTGGCCTCTCCTTCCTAATAACTTAATTATAAAACATTCGCGAGCCGCAAGTATGACGTCACGGGAGTGCGGGTTATCGTCCACTGTTCTAGACTTATCAATTTAGTAGCGTCACCACCTCGTTAAAACCAACAAATGTAACAGCAATTAATGTACCTGAAACAACAAAATGGCATATTAGAGTGACGACGTTATTTTAATATTTGTTGAAAGTTATTTAAATGGCTTGATTTATCTCATTCTAAATAAAAGATTATGTTAAATCGTGCTCAAAATACTTATTTTCTTAAAAGTTTTGGCGTGACACTTCTTATCATTTTAAAATAAGTAATTTATTATGATATCTGGGGCCTTTACACACTACGTTAGTCTAGCCTGTGGTAAGTACAAGTACGGTACGGACTTGTGTTACGGATACTAGACAAAGGAAATGTTTTTATAAAAAGAGATTTTACATATTTAAGATTTTTAGGAATACATATAAATGCATATATCTATGACCTACGTGGGATTTGAACCCGCGACCCCTGGGCTCCGTTTATCTGAGCTCTGTACCACTGCGCGAGCAGGTTGTCAAGTTTATATAATATGACTTGTTGTGCCCTGTGGTTTAAATTATTATATTAAAGTTATTCATTGTTATTTCATAATGTAAAATTCATCAATCCGCTCAGTAGTGTATGCATAATAAAATAACAAACATACATACAAACTTACACAGTTGCAATATTAGTAGATTTTTCGGTTTTCCATCTATCAAATTCATATAGATACGGTACGGTTTCACTATTCAGTATAAATGCAGACATATTAGTGCATATGCGTATATAGTACGCAAAAACTTTATTCATGTCCTAATGATATCATTTGTTCTGATAGGACCGTCATCATCATGATGAGAAATATTAATTGAATATTATTATTATATATTAATGAATTGGAAACAGGACGGACGGTGCCCCCTTTACATAACTCGTAGGCTCTTCGGCAATTGAGAGAAAAATACCACTAGCTTGGATTGAGTTAATAATATAGTATAAATGCTGTTGTAAGCTTAATTAATAAAATTAAGCAATCGCCTATCTTATGATTGTAATTTGTAAACATCTTTTCAAGAAATTTGAAGCCGTTAATGCCTAGGTTTACTCATGACACGTAACAAAAGTTATAAGATTTGTCTTTGTTTAAAAAAAAATTAAATCAAAAGCTCATGCACATAAAAATAAAACAAATGTTAGACATTTTCAAAGATATATAAATATAGCAGTTTGTAAAAAATAAATCTTTATGTTTTTAATTACGGTTAAAAGCTATTCATTTTATGAATAATTTTTGACTGAGATACGGGAGGTATTTCAATCTGTAATTATAGAAAATAAATCTCAGTTTTACCAGATACCTCTAAAACTTTGAGTAGCTCTCAGCCAGGTTTAAGTACCCTTAGCAAAATAATCGTTTTCACCAAGGTTTAGGTGTCATCAATTTTTACGGACTAAATTGATAGCTTAAGAACCGCCCTCTCGCTCTCTCCTGAAGTCCAAGTTATAAATAGTAGTGGGTCGTTTTACAATCTTTCTTAAATGATATTGCCAAATACATAAAATGGTGTCATCATTACTATCATCATCAGCCTATTACACGGCATGTCTAAATTAGTATACGTTAGTTCATTATGAACTAACTACACAGTAATATTTCTCAAATTGAAATAAAGGAACGTTAAATTAAAACTTAAGTAATATATATATATTTACATATGTAAATTGTTCCGTAATATGTAGGGCGAAGAGGTGAAAAATACATATAAAAGAAGGATTATCCTTGAGGCTTTATTTAGACTTAAGAATTTATCAGCCAAAATCCCAAAATTCCAATAAATACAAATAAATTTAATCAATTGAATGTTTAACAAAACATTAAATTAAGTTGCAATGAAATGCTGTTAACATCAAATAAAACCTTTCAAAGGGCAAATACCGCTATCGTATCGTTAAAAGGGCCAAAAAAATGTGTAATATTTGAGTAATCTGACGCGGTTAGAGCGATTGAACCCATAGGAGCGATAAATTAGGGTCGGGTCCATGCAATGTGTTTGTTCCATGGGGAGTTTTTACATGTAATGGCACCCTTGATAAATCAGTTGTGAACCACCTTAAATTTATTTGGTTGGTTTATCACAAAAATACAATATCAATAAAACATTTGTTTTGGTGGACCCAACAAATGCTTTAAGATTGTTTCGTTAAAGCGATATTCGTATTTTACTTTTATCTAGTAACCTAATAACACCCCTTTCTGGCGGATCACAAGTTTAATCTTAAGTAAAGGGGCACCTAAAGTCAAAAGGTTTGTAAGTCTTACATGTGACCGTAATCGAAATTTACTTTAAAACAACTGGTAAAACAAACATTTTCATTTAAACTTACTTGTTGTTGTCTACAAAAAGGGATACGAATTTGACTATATAATTCGATTTCTTTTCCTTTTATGTCGATATAAAATTCTGGAGTAACAACTTTTACCTAACAATTCTTTGTTTTATCATCATTATCATATTATTATCAGAAGTGCTGTTACAGTATTGCACCTAAATAGGACCCTCGCCATACCTTATTAAGATGACTGCCAATTGTAGGGAAGGTGGAAGGAGAAAAACTTATGTGTATAGAAAGACTCGAAGAAGTCTTCTGCTTAAGTGGTCTAAGTAGTTCGCTATGCTGTGAGATCAAACACAATATTTCAAAGCAGTTTGAAAGTATTCCTCCCAAGAAGTGCCCTCAAAGACATCCGTCTGTCTAGGCACGGTCGTATGGCACCGATCTCTAATAGCACCATCACCACCGGATATGTGGGAACTGATGTGACTTTTACAAACGTTGTCAAATGTGTGTGTGGCTTACCGACTACTTAAAAACAATCCCAGCGACAAACAGATAAT
>LUGF01038744.1:105634-121318 GCA_001625245.1 Calycopis cecrops | reverse complement strand
ATCAAGCAAATGTCTAAGCAATTTTTCGACTGTTATGATAAGAGCGTTGGCTTTCTAACGGTTCATCAAGCTGTCGGCGGCGATTACCCGCCTTACACAAATTCAGTCTCGGCTTTTACGCTTCCGACGCATCACCTGAGATGGCGAGACGAACGGGACTCATAAATATGAAGTATTTACCTATTTATCATTAAGGAAGTAAGTTATTTAGTTCACGGTACAATCTCAAATAATTTAAACGTAAAATGAGTGTATCCAGCTAATCTCGAATTTGCGCAAATTTTTGAACGCATGGTCCATTGGCAAGGGGATGGCGTGATGGGGCTAAGTGTTAGGATGGAACCTGATCCACGGTCCTACTATTCTCCTGAATTTACGGGGAACTTGCCAGTCGTCGAGGTGCCCTATTGCTGACAGATCTGGGGCACCTCAGTAGGTATAGAGGCCGGAGACACTCGGGGACAAAAATGTGCTGGGGTGAAGAAGTGAACACATCTACATAATGTGGTCTATGGGCAATTTCTAAAAGGCTTCGATAACACATTTGGCCAGCTATACAATAAAAAACTAAAAACATAGCTAGTGAATTTGATGTATGGCTTTTAATACGGCTTATAATATTGATGGTAAGTAGGACAATCGGAAATTTGTACGTTTTCAAGCTAATTGTATGCAATACGCGTGCTATGAATATCGACTATAGCGTGAAAGTGGCCAATTAATATATTAATGCAGTATTTAATGAAAAAGCGGAAATGTATGATGTTTTTATATCGTTGAATGGTTAGTATGAAGTATCACGTATAAGGTGTTATATAATAGAGACAGGCACACGCGAACGAAAGCACAATTTAGTTGTACTTCTTTTATTGCAGAGAGATTTGACTGCAATGCACTAATACTATACGAGTACGTAACAGAGTTGTCTTTCGAAAGATGTTTTGAAATTTACTAACGAAGGTAGTTTTTTTATCTATAAGGGAGTACTGATTACTCATTAGCGATATATTGATGCGTTGCGCTCCTTCCGTCTCCCCCCTCCATGGGCCACCGGCTACTCATATATCGCTAGAAATGCGACAGAAGGTACAGCGGTCACTTTTCGCCGATATCGCATGTAACGAAATGTACTTCCTCGGTCGTGTCGGCCTAATTTGGCTACATGCATACATGCAGCGTACCTATTACTGATCTCTCGTTAGGATCGTTAGTTCGTGATGACTTCGATTGATTTTTCTGTTTATTTGAATTTGTGACCCTTTTATTGTTTTTTCGATTGTCTTCTAACTCTTGTAGTTTAGAGCCCATTGGAGTGGAGGATTGAAGAAGGACAACACGTCTGCATTACAACTAAACTTAAGACGTTGGTAGTCATCAACAAGCACTGACTTCCCGTTTGCCTCCATAAAGCACGAAAAGCAAAATTTCATAACTACTACATTGACGCAGTAAGTTGAGACCTGGCAAAAATGCGAAGAATGCTCTCTAGCCCAGCACTTCCCCCGATGTCGCCCAACTTACCGCGTCCGTGTTAGAAATATAGGCGTTCAGGAAATTTTCCGACTGCTTATTATTTACTGCAAGCCTTTTGATAAGCAGTAGGATAAATATGTTTACATGGAACGTCGTTATACAACATTTGTATAAATAAAAATCAAACATTTACATTTTCGGTAGGTATTGTTAAATGGCCAACGTTGTGTATAGGAATAACAATTTCCGGACATATTACCCAGGAAACCACCGACATAAAACCTGTGCGACATAAAAGAACATTGCTTCAACAAATATAATTATTTGACAAAACGGTGGGCGCGGCTATTTTAATATTATGTTCGAAATTAAAATTTTACAAAAACATTTATAGGACAAAATAAAGGAGGACATTTATTCTCACCGCAAAACAACTGACGCGGAGGGTCGCAGTAAAAAGTTGGCGAGGATTCTTTTAAAATTGTGTGAAACCGAGAAAAACGCTTATGGCCGACACAGAATAATGAGGTGCAGACGTGACAGTAGTCACGTCATAAAATATTTTAACGGACATAAAAATATTCTTGTTTGCTTTGAATGAAATACACAAGTGTACATGTACGAATTTCAAACTTAATTTTGTTGTTTGTTCTTTGTTATTGCATATACTTGCTCGTTATTGTTAAAGTTTGGCAACGAGCGTTTTCGCTATTATGAGTTCGTTTGAAGAAAATGTCTTTTCGGGAAGTAAGAAAACTGTACTTAAAATTATATGGGTATGCACTCATCGTTATTGTAACAAAATGATAAGTATCCCAAAAGCGAATTTAACTCCTTGGCTCCTATATTTATATGCACAAAAACAAATATGATCATGCTTGAGTTACACATTAAAACAAAATCTAGTTTATCACGTACCAAAGGGGTCCTGGGGGTCGCGAAGCTTTCGCGTTTATTTTTCTATTTTTACAATTTTTAGGGTTCCGTAGTAAGCGAGGACGGAGGAACCTTTATAGTTTCGTTATGTCCGTTTGTTTGCTGTAATTTGGTATGGGTATGTTGATTAAAATTGGCAAAAAAGTAGTAAGAAATCATTGTTTTTTTTTTGTGAGTAAGCTCCCATACAAGTAAAATGGGGGGATTTTTTTCTTGTCTAATAACCCATCGTGTGGGGTATCGTTGAATACTTAGGTATTTGAAAAAGATTATGAAGTGAAGAACAGCATTTATCGATTTAGAAATAGTTTTTGTTTCTGAAATATTTGGTTTTTAAGTACATTTTTTGTCAGAGGAGAGAGTGCCCTCTCCCCCCCCTCCCCTTTATCTTCCCAACGGTTAAACAAAAATGATATTTATAGAAAAATTATTAGAGCTGAGTAGGAAGTAAAAACTGAAAAGTTAAACGCTGAAAACTTATAAAATGTAGGTACCTACTCGGCAAAATAAAATTTCGTATAAATTTTTTTTCGTATTTTTTTTCTCAATATCTGTAACGATAACAGGTATACAACCGCCTATGATGGTAAAGATGGTACAGAATCCTTCGCGTACGAGTCCGACTCGCACTTGGTTGTTTTTTTTATATTTTTGTGTGTCAAATAGTTCATTCAGCTGACAGTTGCTTGTCGATAAAAATCTATGTATTTTGTTTTTCCTTTTAAACTCTTCTTTATTTCTCTAAACATCTACGACAGAAGCTCTTCAAAATGATCATAAACAATTTTTAAAATTAATAGAACATACAAGTGTGAAAAATTCAAATAACGATATACGGAAAGACAAAATACATAGATTGTTATCGACAAGCAACTGTCAGCTGAATGAACTATTTCTTCGTTACTTATTTGAAATTTTCTATCTTCTTTTATATCAGAAATCTGGTATCTACTACCTATCGCGACCCAATTATGTAACGCCATGAAGTTCTACACTTGTCATACCGTAGGATTTACAAATTAATTAGTTGATTTTGAATTCGATTTGATTTACAAATTTCGCCAACCAAAATGCAAAGAGGATTAATAATGCTTTTCATATCGTCACCAGTCAGCGGTTTAATGTGCCCCGTGGACCAAGCATCAATGCTTATAATATGATTTACATACATTATACCCTGGATATTAATTTGGACAGTACTCTTCAACGGAAATTAAACATTCAGTTCTGGTAATTGCTTTTTCCTATAAAAATATTTTTAATTTATCCCTGTACTGTACGTAATTAAATAATACATGATTATTCTTGATTAATTATAATTCTTTATTGCCCATCTAACGAACAATAATTAATTATTTTTGAAACAAGTTCTGTTAATCCATATAATTATTGCTTTTCACATTTCATTTTCATGAAAGAGAAAGATTTATCTCATTTTGTTGGGAATAAAATAGAATCTGCCGAACTAATAGATAAAAGACTAGTCTTGACTCTAAAACTTAGAAGCTAAATGCGATATTTTAAACTATTTAGATAACTAATTAATAATTAAAAAGTCCTAAGTCTGTGTAAATAACGATTGAGTTTATTTAATGAAAAATAATTAAGAGGCAGTCGGTAGTCATGCCAAGAGGCAAGAGGCATATTGTAAGAGGCAGGCAGAGCTAACGCTGAATAAATGTGGGAGGCTTAGGAGGGCTGCAGCCCTGGTTCTCGTAACCTTAGGGGCAAGAAGATAATTTTCGTACCCATAAAACCCCGGGTATAGTGGAGACTATAGCGTCCTCCGTCACTAATCGCTACGTTGCAATTAAATAGCGTCGACACCACCTTTTTAATAATGTGTAATCATTAAATAAAACGTATGTTACCTACTAATTTGTCTGGTCTTGTAGACAAGGCCAACATTGCAAAGTCCTTTTCTTTAATTTAGGTCCCGTCTTGCACTAATACGACGCCCTCACATGGCAATAAAGCTACACCTCAACAAAATATATTTTTGATAGAGGTATCGCGTGTGTGTCCAAAAATATATTTTACTTGCAAAAAACACACAAAATATACACAAAACCAGAGTGGGGACTGTGAGATGATTTATATGTGAGATAATTTTCGGAATAATTATAGTGTGATATTGGAAAAAGTTGATCTAAAAAGGTAGGTACATAAAAAGTTAATTAAAAGTAAGTACATTAAAAGTAGGTACATAATACAATATTTCATAACTGCTTCAGTGATTCAAGATATATAAAGCGAAAATATTAGCGAGCAAGATATATAAAGCGAAAATTATAATTACGGCACTAAAATTATTCCTTTCAGATTATTGTCCGCTTTATATTGAATATATCAAGAGCTCGTTACGATATGAACGTCCAACGCGGACGCTTTAATCTATCCAGTGTGACGTATCAGATATGAATTTTATTTCAGATATTGTATCGTCATTATTTTATGAAACCATATATGTATAATATTTTAGGACCATTTTCTTGAGCTTGTGGCTTGTACTTTACTTATTCGTCAGTCAACAGTTATTATAGCAAGGTTTGATAAAGACAAGATCCTAAATAAAATGTGTACGTGTTACCGGTTCAGAACAGGACATGGTCGCTCAAATCGTCATCTCCTCAAATGGAGGATCAGACATTCACCGTCCTGCCAATGCGGAGAGCCTGATCAAACTCTAGCCCGTATTATGAACGACTGTCCCCTTTGTTATGTATGTAGTGTATACTTACTGATTAACTAATATTGATAATATAATATTATATATCCGTAAACATAATATCTAAGATGTATATAATGTAATAAACTAATATCGGCTTCCTGACTTCACACGTCTAGAGTCTCAGTATAAGTCTCATAGCTCTGCTCTCTAGCCAGTGATCTGTATAGTTCATCATTTGACTCACTCATCTTCCAATGACTCTCATTGGTCTATTCTGCGTGTTCGTTCAGCAAGTCGACAGAATATATATAATATTACGAATATTAACAATTATATATTTATTTATTTAGTTATTATAGCCTGTACACTACACTGTACTTCCAAGGAGGTGTGTCCGAACTGAATCGATTCACACCAGCAGCCGAAAAATCTAGAAGTTCAAATATAGGATCCTAAGCGGACTGATGATGATGATACTTGTAGTATTTCATATCTCATATCTACCGTGTGTATAATATTGACAATAATAAATAACAAATTGGGCATCATGATTGATTCGTAATGTATTTCGATATCTAACCGTTACAGTTCATAGTCAATTAAGTGCGTTCAGGAAGGTTTGATTGACCGCCCACTACCACAGACTTTACCGGTATGTTGAAGTATTTTTGTGCTCTTACCCATGGTATTATGTGAGCTTTGCGACTTACGAAGAGTTAATATTAGAAATACTTAAAACGATTTCATAAAATACCACGACAAAACAACGACATATATCCATCATTTCATTTTTAGAGTAAATAGCATAGTTTTACTAGTTACTCTACTATTGTGCAAGAAGCTAGTTAGCTTCATTACTACATTAGTAGCAACAGCGTAATGATAGATAACATTTAATAATGCTAGCTGAGTAATTCCCAGCGTATAAGGCTGTGACACTTTTCATAAATTCGTATTCAAAGTTCTCGTTTAAATTATACACCAGTTAAAGTAAATGTGAGGGCTTAAAGTTCCCTACGAAGAATACTTGTTATACCCTCATTGTACTAAAGGGGAGGAACGTGGCAAAAACTTGTTTGTATGTAGTCGAGCTTAGGATCGACACCATCAACGCAGATTGCGGCATTAGGCACACGACTACTTGCGAAAAGGCGTAACAAAGAGTAACAAAAAATATCAAACCGTTACATACTTTAACGCTCTCACAGCACAACCATAAACAAGTTCCGTGTTATTCTCTGACCTTTGTTAAGAATTCCGCTACAGTCAATAAAAAAGGCGAGGGTAAGAACCTTTGTTCGGCCCCTCACCATTGTATCAGAGAAAAGTATAACTCATTTACACTTTTTTGTATTTGGTCAATGGAATAACTACCCTACACAATAGAGTTTAAAAACTAAATGCTTTCATTGATACACAAAGAAGGACATTATTATTTGTTATAAGCAGAGACCAAAGGGCACTCGCGCACGATCTCCATCGAATATACATATTATGAGCCTTATTTTGCGTATCATGTTTAGCTTTTGATTACCTATATATTTTCTAGATAATGCAGGTATATTGTTTTCGTTTAACATTTGACACGCCTTTGAACTACTCTTATAGGTTTTTGGCCACAAAAACCTCAAAATGTGGTGCGATATGTCTGTAAAATGCCTATAATCTTCATATCGACAAGTGAGATCTCCAGATTGCCTAAAATGGAAATGTCTTAATCTTACGAACTGCACTACGAGACCGCTGGGGAAAAATTAGGTGCAGGAAGGACCAACTGCTTTACCTGCTTTCAGAGACATGGTGTGACACAAGCAAGATACACCGAACTGTTATCGTAAATTGAAAATCCCTAATAATATTGTTATTCTAACCCGGATTTACGAGTAGTTCAAATACATATTTATTTGTAAAAAATAACTGAGCTTTTGATTACAGTATAGAATATTAGTTCATTTCTAAAAAATGTTATTTTCGCTTACAAAAATTTACAAACAAATCGAATCCATTGAAAATTCCTATTCGAAATGTTTATAATTAAATAACGCTTGTTCAAAACTAAAATGAGTTTTGCAGGAAGGCGGTTAGGTGAGGTATTTCATTAAAACCGTAGCGCTAGTCATTGAGAGCCCGTAAAGTACTAATCCGGTTTCGGTAAGCGGATAGAACCTGAACTCATTAAAATTGGCAAAGAACGGGAACGCCAGAGTCTAGCTGACAGCAGTGGTCCCTAATTTTGAGAGAATTACTATTGAGTCGATAGCAATCACTTCGTTTCAATTAACCGTTTCGAAATTAGAATTTTATCTCCGTAGGGTTGTATAGGGGAGGAAAATTGAAATTGACCAATATGGATTCGTTTTTAACGCCCTTTTATTAGCTTCATATGTTTTTATGAATATTCGTAATTTAATTATTGGTGCTAAGTTTTATCTACTTTAAAGATTATTATGCATTTGAAGACGTAATTTAAACTTATAGACGGCTATATTCATTTTATTCACTAAGTGACATACTTATATGCGTAACATTATATAAAAAAATATTACACCGTATTAGTGTCCGTTCTAATCACCCATGATCGAGATCGATCGTTGGTGATCAATATTAAGCTGATTTTGTTTATTTGATACGTAAATTAAGTTCGGACACTCATTACACCTACCAGATCCTAAACGAGACCAGTGATAGTGCTGCATATGAAAAAATGTTCGGATCGCTTTAAGAATATATAATATTATATTGCGACTTACTTGGATCGGCCGCATTAAAATATAGTCTTCAATAAATTTGACAAGCGTTAAGCACCACTCGTTAAAAACAATGTTCAGATGGGTAATCGTTAATAATATTATCACGGTCAGGTTCTTCTAACTAAACGAGGATGGAACTAAAGGGCACAGCTAGAGCAAAGTTAATGAACATTGCAGAGCGAATACATAGTTTTCTTTATTAAATTAGTTTTACATTTTCGTCACAAATGTTTGGATTCAAAACAACAAAACATGCGGTCACATCTGCATAACCCCAGAGTATTCTATCTAATCCAATTATACTAAGAGACTGCTTTGCTTGTAATTTACAAGTATAATATTGGCCTTAAGCTGGATTTACAATTCCATACCGTTGTTCATATAATCGAGTAATATTGGGAATCCATTTAACTGAGCAAGTCTCAATTAAGGAAGAATATTTAATACATCATTTATTATTACAGTATTACATTTTTGACTGTGCAAAAGCTTTCTGGCATAATTAAAGGGACTCATTTATGAGAGCTATACTATGGCTTTCCAATTGTAATTAACTTTGGAGGGTAATGAATTTGAATATTCCATTTATACGAATATTTTCATATTATGAAACACTAGGTTTTTTCATATAATATGAATGTATACTATTCAAGAACCCAGTTCATTGCTTCATTTACCAGACTAGGTATGCGAATCAAATTGAACCTTGGATTTAGTTAATAATGCTCTTGCACCAAAAACCTGCCCCGGTTTTAGTAGAGGAGGTAGATTATATTATACACTTTAACGAAGCACGACACCGTTGTCGTCACTTTTGATTTTACAAACTTTTTATTTACTTCCACCTGTTCAATCGGGTTTGGTGTAATAAAATCTTACAAACTGAATTTAGCACATTTTCCCGTGAATACTAACTATTGTGCCGAAATTTGTGGATTTTGCTGATGACAGATTATGTTGAATGATAAGGCAAAATCAGGGCACCATCAAGCCATTCTGATAAAAGAGATTACACACTCGCATTAAATTGTAATTAGAATTTGTGATAAAACGTTATAAATTCTAGCAACCCTATCGTATTTGAAGTCCTTTTATGAGTTTTAAAGAGAACTTGACGCTTAAATGAGAGGTTCTGTTAATATCTGGAATATATCCGAGACCGGCGCACTGTCACTTTACGCCAGTTTAGTGTAAGCGAGAGGTACTTCCCCGATCGTGACGGTCTAGTTCGGCTGCATGCATGGCACTACCACTTACTAAAAGGTCTGTACGACAATCCTTTTCAATTATTTTTAAATCATTTAAATTATAACTTTTCTGTATCATCCTTGTTATTCTATTATCAATACATCATAATTTATTAGAAAATATTAGGGAAATCTTATGTATTCAGACAAAGGGTTATAGAAAAGAAAATGATATGAAAATTCGAGCGAGCAGTGGTCCCTGTTGTTTAGGCTTAACGCCCTTCAAGTTTTATTTCGTCATCCATCATTATTTCGTCGCTTGCTCCACTCTCACATACTTGACACGTCGCGTCCGCTAGATTGATATATTATTGAGCCAAAAATGTACCTTTATATTTTTATGAGGTGAAATTGAAAAGTATATGGAGTTATATCATATTATAATAAACCATGGCTAACGGATAATATACAGTAATAAGTCATTGCCGCATTGTAGCCGATCAACATAATTTATAATCAAAATAAATAAATGTGGCGCTTTGCTTTTGCGTTTTCAGGCGGATTTTTGGTATCCGGCCCAATAGGTGTAGAGAAGGATAAGAGAACAACATAGCTGCGTAATGATAACATAATATACTGATGTCTATGGGCTTGTATCATTAGGAGCTTATGAGTACTAGTTTATCTCCTTATACTATACTACAACCCTTTTTTTGTAACGCTGGGGAATGTCTTTACGAACGCTACACAGGAGTCCGAGCCTGGGTGGCTCAACCTGGTACAGTGTTGGGCTCGTAAGCAGGGGTGCAATACCGACTTCAGCCGCTATAATTGAAGGCTCCCGGATCTATAAGCAACAGAATCCTGCCAGCGACAGTCTGCTCTCGGTGAAAAGGCCAGACTTCTCGTCCTTGGGAACTAGCCGGTTGCCTTTGCCCCAACTACGACGTTGAAACCGTGCAATTCAGGTTCCCATCCTGCATCCTCATATTGCAGCAGCACCATCTGCTGATTCAGAGGGACAGGTGGAGGTTCCTTTTATTGCACACCGCCATCTGCTGATTCAGAGGAAAGGGTGGAAGTTCCTCCAGCTGAGCTGCTCTTAGTCTGGCCTCTCACCCTAGCCTGTCCGGTATGGGTAGCCCTATCCAGCATAGCCTTGAGGATCACAGAGGCATGCCCTCCCCACCACGAAAAGGTTTCTGCAACTTCGGGGGGATATTTTACTACAACCTAAGCCTACTTACTTCGTTGGGCATCAAAAATAAAAATTGTTCAATCTTAATGATGATGATATGTCCATCTATATTAATTCCTAATAATGTATTGAATTTGCTATTTATTAGTGAATTTTCATTCTATTAATGAAATAATTGTTAAAATTGATTTAGTAGTTTTGGAGCCTCTTCGAAATAAAGAAACAAAAAATCTTTCCTCTTTATAATATTAGTATAGGTCTAGTGGATATAGACGTATTATTTTAACCTAGAATTCGTCCGTTACTTTGAGCGTAAAATAACATACACATATAATATTCACATTTACAATATTAATAGATGTGGAAGCAAAAAAGTGCTTCATTTATAGGAGTAAACAATATGTGTAAAATAATATAGGTATTATGTTTATTATATTTACTTTCTAGTTTCCACCTTGTTTTCATTGTGCACGTTTTCCAAATTTCATGTATACATTTTCCCTAGTATGTGCGTAAAAGAACAAACATACGTACGTCATTTCGCAATTATTAATATTAATAGCATTAACGTAATGCTCTTAATAAAATCAAACGCCATTTGTATGAACTGACACCTTGTTTACTAGCCATGTTCGATTACTCGATGTCAGAATAAGTAACTAAAGTGGCAACTTAAGCGGATCACAAACTGCTAAGCCGAATTAAAATGTTGATTGTATGTATGTGGCTTTGTGCTTGTTTTAAATAAGTCTAACCTACGCATTCTTTTGACTACCTACGTCCATAGATTCCGAATAATTGTTATGCAAACAATTTTCTCTCCTTCTTCGTACCAGCCTCATTCAGCTGCAAAATAGGATAGCATTGCAACTAACTAAATAATCAGTTTCGAGTCAATTGTAAAATGTCCAGTAAAATGTTATCATGCTAACAATTAAATTACTATTCTTTTACTGACAGAGACAGTGTTCGTGTTGCTATTAAGCAGATTTGAAGCTCTTCTAGAATTATTATCAATTTAGAATTGTCGCCTTGCTCACTAAAATCAAGAAAATGTAATTTTGTAACTGCTGGACTGTACCTGAAACAACAATAAAATGTCGGTAAGTATTTTGGCTAATCTAAAAATTAAGGATCAATTTAAAGCGGTTAAAAGAATTGGTGGTGAAGTGTGGACGAGTGGCAGATGATCGACTTTCTTGGCGTTTATAAGAAGTACATGTCTCATATTTATGCGCAAAAAATGTGTTTGAAACTTTTAGCTAATAAAAAATATCAGATTTTAAACATGCTCTCTAACAAAAGAATATCTGGCAGTCACAGGCGTGTTGTCAACATGAATGTGGCTGCCAGATGCTTTAAATATGAATATTTTTAATATATGTTAGGTATACATAAGTTGACTTGGTCAGGTTACCAATTGTGTATAGGTACCTGTCAAAATTAATGTGCCCTATACCTAATATTTTTTTTATAATAGGTCTCTATAATGTACAAAAAACTTTATGCTCCAATAAAACGAATGAACTCTACCTAAATACTAAAAAAAGCGACAACACTCTCATACATCACACGCTAAAATGTCGTTTTAGTAGATTAACTTCAATAAACTCACAGTACCGAAATATGTCCATTAAATGCTTAAAAACACAGCTGCAGAGATCATGAATATTATAATTACTCCATAAAACACTTTTGTTCAAGCGCTGGTTAACGTTTCTGTATGAAACCGGGGTCCGAAATGGCCTTTGGTAATTTACTGGCGAATACTTGAATATACAGCGTATAGCTGAATTTTTCCCCCCATTTTATTTAATTTATCTAGCTTGACAGTCGACGTGTGGACCGTGGATTGTAAATATGTTTTTGTCTATTTTTTTTAAGTCGGGGCCAATTTGTTTTTTCATTGTTAGTTTTTTTAGGGCGGTCCGTAATGGAGATAAACGTAAACGAGGTTTGATAAATAAATATGGTAGTAATGGATGGAAACAAATGACAGGCTGCGTAAATATGCCAGTTGATTGTGTGGACATTGTTGTAGAGTACAATATTATTGTGTGAACGTAATAATTTACGTATAATATGAATTAAAAGGCTGTTCTGTCTAGATTTTATTTTTGTGAGTCAAAAAAAGTCAGTCATAGTGATGTACGCAGGTGAACCCCACAGCTACAAGAACGAAGACTAAGATTTTGCGGACCCAAGAAAGCTACTTGAGCTTGAAGAGTATACGAAACGGAATGATTTTGTGGTTTGTACACATTTGTTCTACACGTCTAGACTGAGGAATGGGAGCACAGCGACAAGAGTCTAAGAATGGCTTACACCAACAAGATGCTTAGACCATGTTAGACCTATGCATTTCTTGGTTCAGCATAACTGACAAATAACAAAAGTCATGGGAATTGAAAAGTGTAAAAATAAAAGAAAAGTAAAAGATATTATTTCTTTAATATTATTAAGTAAATTAGTAAGTAAACTTTTAAGAAATAGTAATTTTTTATTTACTACTAGCTGCGCTCTGCGATTTCACCCGCCTAAGATTCGATCCCGTGAAAATATCGAGATAAAAAGTGTGGCTCGATTCTCAGACCTACTCGATATGCACACAAAATATCACGGGATATTTATTGCAGCCCCATTAGGCCAGCATGAACGGAGAGGAAACTCTCGCTCACAATATGTGTATGCGTAAAGTGACAGATATGCTGATGCGTTTCGCGCAGTGTATTTCTGGTTGCCCCTGGATGGTGAAGGAAGGTAAAACGTATCAATACATTTGCAGAATTTTATGGGTGTCAGAAAAAAGGTCATTTAAATTATTAATTATCGCCGGCATTAATCATATTTAATATACCTACATTCTTACCTATTTTTATACAAATTTTTGCCTTGCATGATGAAGTTGTAAATAATTTATGTAAATAATTTAAACATGAACTACGACTAGTATATAGGAACATGCAAATCGAATAGAAGCTGGGTGTAAATATTTAGTTCCGTTCAGGCAAATTAGATGGCTTGGTTAATTAAATGTCCCTGGGAACAACACAGTTGGTAAATATATTTGGAGTTTGATTTTTTTAATTCAATAGATTTGTTTTCATTTAACAAATGTTTTCTTCAGAGAACAAAAATAAAAGAATCACTATAACAATAAAGGTAAATACTTCAAGGACTACTACAGATTCCATATACAAAAATATATGTAAACTTTTAATTATTATTAGGCAGAATAAATAATGAATATTCTAGTTTTTTTAATCCATTACTTTCAGCGTATCTAAATGTGAAATGAAATTTATAAATTCGGTTTTAATATTTTACATGTAATAAAATGATTACTCAGCGCATGCTAACAGCAAACCGCTTTTATTTTATGCCAATTTCATTAACTAGTATTGATATTTTCAACTAAAAACTAACTGTGCAATGTACATATTGATATATTAGAATGTTTATTTTCATATTTATGGCAAACTAGATTTTCCCCGCGGCTGCGTTCGTGTTTAAACCCTTCAATAAATATCAATGAACATTATATTCAAATAGAACTCCAATATTATTTTAATGGTATAGGAGGCAAGCGAACAGTCGTAGCCATTTTCATGACTACCGGCGCCCATAGACATCCGCATAGAGGCTATACAGTTGCGCTGCCCTCCTTGCTCTTCCCACTTCCATGGACCGCACACCGCATGAAAATCGACAACGCAGCTGTCGCGTCAGGGTGCTTTTATAAAGAAGCAGGTTTCCTGCGCCGAAATCGGCCTGTAGTGACCATCATGTCGTCAACTTCATCGGACGACGACTTATTTATCATGGAAAATAGTTATTTAAAATGTTTGTATAATATAGTAGTATTTATTGTATTAGTATTATAATTGTATAATATTAGTAGGATGTGAAAGTTTGTATGGAAATTAAAAATGGAAAAAGTATTAAAAAAACGTGCATTATTTACAAGTAGAACTAAATAGTAATTACGTAATAACATCAGTGTACTTAATATATTTTCTATAAAGTAATATTATTAAAAAAAAATGGGTATTTTTTCATGTTTTAAGCTTATTATTAATGGTGAAACACCTCAATCGTGCCGGCCCAAGTGCTGCTACATGCATGCATCGTGGCACTGCCAAGAATACTAACATTTATTTGAAAAAACAATGTTTAATGAAATCAAGTCTTATACGAGTATGACACGAGATACATTGTCCTGCATTTTCAAAATACTAATATAATATTAATATAATACTAATATAATTAATAAATACTTTTGGGGACGTATCAGGACCATCTCCTCGAATATATGGTCGACGCGTACATTTTAAATTTTGCGCGCTCTTGAGCCGCCACATACTAATATATTATTATACAAACATTTTAAATGACTATTTTCCATAATAAATAAGTCATCGTCCGATGAAGTTGACGACATGATGGTCACTACAGGCCGATTTCGGCGCCGAAAACCTGCTTCTATATAAGTGAGCCCATAAGATAACATTGCAAAACGTGTCGGCGCCGGTCGGCGCCGATAATTTCGGCGCCGGGAACCTGCTTCTTTATAAAAGCACCCTTACGCCGGTTTTGTGTAAGCGAGAAGTACCTCCCAGGTCGTACCGGCCCAATTCGGCTGCATTCAAGTATGTAGTGTGGCACTACCTCTTACCAGAATCTAATTATTTTTCTATGATTTTTAATTTGAAAATATTGCCAAAATAGTGTAATAAGGGTTTTCGTTCTTAAAAATAATATTTTCGCCGGTCTCGTGTAAATGAGAGGTAATTCCCCGCTTAAGCTCGTATAAATAAGTATGTTCGTGCATGAAAATTTCACTGTACTATACATTATATCATTGCAGAGACCTTTAAAGTATAAAAATCTGTCTCAGATGTCTTCAAACTTCAACTCTTAAGTATTAGCCTGCCTCAAAAATGCAAAGTGTGTAAATAAGATTTATAGCATGGAAAGCATGTTGATGGAGTTTTCATCCGCTTATAACTCTGATTTAGAATTAGGTGAAGAGTTACGACGCGTCTAAGACTAATGTAAGAACGTATATAAGGATGTAGCGAAAAGAAAAGCGGACATTAGAATCAAAGTGAAAAGGGCATATCGCCCACGAATCTCACAGATAACACTTTGACAACTTTACTTAGCGCGAACCAACTCAAAATTCAATATTCAACACGACATTTCGGTGTAAACATCGCGTGACAACATTTTACGTGTGGTCTAAGTATAAGAGATTTTACTTAGATTTTTGTTGTAATAACATTAATATTTTATATATGTATAAAACAAATTCGGTTTCCACCGTCTGTGTGTCTGTATGCTTAGGTATTATATCTTTAAAATTACGCAACAGATGTTGATGAGGTTTTTTTAATAGATAGACTGATTCAACAGGAAGGTTTATATCTATAATAGCTCCACTTTTGAAGTCCGAAATCCACGTGGGCG
>LUGF01038744.1:73613-93336 GCA_001625245.1 Calycopis cecrops | reverse complement strand
ATTAATGTAATATATTATAATAAATATTTAAGTTATGGAAATTGTAATGACTTGGATGTATGAATGAATTATGTATGTACTTTTATTTACTTATTTCACAACTTGTAACTGTTCTTACAGGGCGCCTCCGACGTAGTGCAATGTCAAAGTACTCGTATATGGCACTGCAAAAACAAAACTATTTAACCGGCATATTATTGCCATTTTGAGAAAAAACCCTCTAAAGTTTGATATTTCACAAAAAAATCGTATATTTTTATCTACTATTTCAATTTCGAGAAAGTGACCATAAATAACTTACCTTTATTACATCTTTATCCATACACCGCGTATTAATCTAAATACTCCTTTAGGAAATAAAGGACGGCTTAGTAAAATTGACCACATAACTGAGTAAGTCAGATACACGCGTACCTCACGCCGACAAGTGGAACTTTGATGGTAGATCAAATGTGCTGATAAGACAATCTTTATCTTTATTTCAGAGTAAGACCTCTGTCTTACTTTGCTTTAATGCCATGAAGTAAAACTTCATTGCAATTCCAAATGCTGATTAGACATAACATCGTACTATGAAATGATGAAGATCTTTATATTAGCATATTTTATTTGAGTCAGAATTATTATATTAACTGTAATAAAACATTTTTGTTCACACATGTCTAGTACAAGGAATATTTTATGTGCATTTTTTTGTATTTGTTTTGTGTACATCAAATGAATAATACCAGTGTATGGGATAAATGGTGGTAATTATCAATTAAAAATGATTTATATAGGTTTAAAAATATGGCTGTTACAATTGATAATTATATTTTAGTACGCTGAAGTATCTTAAATAAGATAAGAAATAACGTATAAACTGTGACGTAATAAATACGATACTTTAAAGCTTTCTTTCGTATAAAATACCGCAAGACTTATGGTCAAAGTCTTCAACAATTGTGTTATGATATACGGATCTGAGACTCCATCAGCAGGCTGTGGAGAGACCTATGCTATGTATTTCTCTGCGAGACGATCCGAAATCCGGTGTTCTGTATGAGAGCGAGAAAAACCGACATAGTTAAAATATTTAATTTATTTAGTATATATATAGTAATTTATTAAGCATACTGAAGTAGCAATGATCAGTCTACAATACTCTCAGAGCGGATAACCTATAAATAAAATTAAATTACTCTAAAATAGATAAAACTTATAGCTGTTATATAATACGTCACCATCTTCCACTTAAATATCCGTATCAATTAAATAGTTTGGAGTAGCAAAATTTACCCTTTGTTCGCTGTTGATACACCATTCGTATGACTTTATTTATGCACAATTTATTGATATAATGTACTAGTAGCAACGTTTTAAATGCATGGATTTAGTGGGGCTGTGTGATTTTAATTCCTAATTTCAATTCGTTGAATTTCCGAGAATTTCACGTATCCTAACATATTTGTAGTAAATCGAGTAGCCGCTAAAGCGCTTTCACAAAATATAATGCTGTAATATCAAATCGTTATTTATTCAACAATAATAATATTTTATTGCCTTGTGTCGCTTTAGTAATTAGGAAAAAATATCAACCTTTATACGGCTTACTTACAACCACAAAAGTGCTTCGATTTGAATGCTACCTAGACAGATCGGCGCAAAATACGCTAATTCCGAATATAATTATATTCAATATGATCAATTTAATTTTTTTTCGCAGGCGGTAGGTATATTATTCTACTATTTATAAATTAAAAATTAATCAAAAGAAACATTTTATAATAGTTTTACATAATATTTAATAATATGCATACAAATGATAAAAATGTACATGTACAAAAATTTGTATATTTATTAACAGTAGTAATCCCGTGAAGATCGAAATTCGATCTTAGTGAAACTTTTTTGTAATTAAAAACTAAATATACCTATAACATGTTATGTCATCGTAACTAAGGTAAACAATTTATTATGTCATATGTATCGATGTGTCAAATGCATGGTAGTGTGTGTAAAGTGTTATTTATTAAATTAAAGTACTTTATAAATATTAATATTAAAAATATTAGCGTTCTGTACTTCTCTTGCACGTTAACTATAAGTGTGCCAAATTTCATACTCCTCCGTCCGCAAAATTTTCGTAAAAATGTTCCTAAAGTTTTTGCTTCACGTATTAATATATAGATTCTAATTTATCATAATATTATATTACACATAATATTCATGGCGTATTCACCGTTTTTAGGCTATTGGGTCAACATTACAAAAATAGTTATTAATTGATCGTAGTGTGGTGTAGTATACGTGCAGCCAATAACGTACTTCTCTTTAACATAGCATTGAGATGTTGATGAAAATGCACCAGAATGTCTGACAGATATCAATCGCATCAAAGAAATGATTTTATCATTATATATAAGTACAACTTAATACCTAAATCTAGTTGGGTGATAGCAATGACTCAAGACTTTCTGAGAAATGCTATTTATAAGGTTTTAATTTCAATAGGGAAGGTATATTGGTTCACCACACAAAGAGCTCTGTGAAAACCTAATCCTTTTGCACTCTATCGGCGTAAGTGGTGTTATTCTGTGAAACAAGAACTCCTTTCATTGTTCTAAAGGACTCGTACTGTGAATTATCGGATGCCCGACGCTTTTCAGCGCTGTGGGGCCTAACACTACCTATGGCCAATGACAGGTCATTGGTTTACTGCTATTAAAACAAGAGGCAACATAAGCACAAAATTTCAAATTGATACGGTTATTAAATTACCTGATGTTTAGGGTCGGATCTTCGGAATATTTCGACAACAATAACAAAACAATTCATAACAAAACAAAAGTTTCAACTCAAGTATTTCAATAACCAGACTGTGGTCCTAAGGCATATCCACAACAAAAGATGAGGTATAAGGGTCCATCTATAAATTTACATAGAGTTCTATTGTTTTAATCGTAAATTATAGGCTCCTGTTAGATTTATCGTCACTTGTAAATGTTACATTTACTCGTGTATTGTATCTGGAATCCATTTTGCCGCTTGTTACGATAGATTCGTTACCGACAATTTTATTATCATCCCTTTCAATCGTAACACCAACCATAATTGATTTTATTCCGTACCAGTTATTGTGGTCCATTTTTAGTTTTTTATCAACAATTTGAAATTTGCTATCTGTTGCACGACACGCCAACTATTTGTCATTTATTGATTGGAATAAATCGTTGTTTGTATGTTAATAAGTGTGTATTTTTCAATTATTTTACAAATTAATATATTTGATTCGTAGATATAGTGTTAATTATATTTCAATGTGCTTTTATAGTTTCAAACTAAATCAATAATCAAAATCTGAAATTAGTATGTCGCATTTTTTCAGTCATGATCACCAATTAAGTAGATACAAAATGCCACTATTTTTTAAGACGATATACAGGTAGTCGAAGCTCAATCTTACTGCAATATACTTTTTAAAATAAATAAGTAATAGAATAGTATTTATTTTACGTGTTAAGGAAAATATAAAATGACAACTTAAAAACAAAGGTTTTTATATTTGAATTAAATTTTATTTTAAGTAGTACCGTGGTTGCAATTGATACTTGCACGGATAAAAGTTAAAAGCTGCACTTAGGGTACAATATAAGCCAAGGAAGTTTTGAAAGCATTCTCTCGAATTTATACACAAACTTAAGTAGAATGAAGAGAGGAATATCTCACCACTCCGGTTCTATACCAATTTATTTCATCCATGTGTAGAGTATTCTCTGTCTGAACTACATAGACTAAGAACTGGTCATAATTCTACAAGCTGTTAGTAAATCAAAAGTGACAAGCGGTGATATAATAAAAATATCTTTCAAAATAAATTAATATTATGCAAAATGTAAAATTATTTCTCAATAACTAGGTAATATTTGAAATGTTGGTACGTTGAACATATTCTCTATAAACTTATGTTTATGTTGTTACTTGAATAATAGGTTATACTTTTTTTAAAAAATGACGTTATTTTTCAAGTATTAACTATTAACCGTAGGGATGCATATTGTATATGGAATCCATAAAGGTGGATGGACATTGGACAATGAATACAGTATTACAGTAGATAGGTGAATAGAAATCTGTTGTATCTAGCTAACACCATAGACTATAGGCAGGATCAATTATAAAAAGTATATGTATTATTTTACATACTACTAGATCTAGATCTACTGCTACTAGATCAATAATATATTAGTTATGTTTTAAGAGTATTATATATTATAATCTTGTAATAATTTAAGTTGGTAAGCTACGGCGTTACCCCATTGAAATTTTCGAAAACCCCATGATGAAGCTTTCGAAAATTCAGTATTGTTAAACAAAGGCTCAAAATGCTTAATTTCGGTTTCTTTTTTCTTTTAGCTGAATCTGTTTAGATAGTGTGTTGTCTGTTAATCAGTCATTTGCTCTGCAACGGAAGAGTTTTATGAAAAGATTTATACACTACCAAATAATATCGAACAAGTTTGCAAATAAGCAATATTGACTTCCTCTTAGACTATACAAGTACTCCACACGTTGCACATAAGGAAATGCAATCTAACTGCGGATTACACCGAGATTGCCTGATAAAGGCAGCCAGTGCCGCTTTATGCGACCATATTACGTTATTTGATGAAATTGATGTGAGAGCGAGGACAGCTTTCAAGAAGTGTATATGGCACTTTAAAATACACTTATTTGTCTTGTAATATTCTCCTGGTTAAATTTAACACATCCATTAAAATTGTATTGTTTTGTAAAATGGTTAAGAGCGAGTCGGTCCGTACTAATGGGAAGTATGAGTATGCTAAGTTACGTCGACAAATTGTATTTCTGGGCTCCTGCATTAATGCTGTATAAAATAACCACTATTATAATATAATATTACTCATAAATACAATAATGGTATTTTCTATTGGTGCACTTTTTTTTATATGGCATAGGAGGCAAACGAGCAGTTAGGTCACCTGATGTAAAGTGATCACCAACGCCTACAGATATAACATCAGTTCATCAGTTCATTCGTAACATCAGTTTTTTTTTCTATTATAAGAGGTGGTGAGTGTGTTCTTCAGTTCTGATAGTGAAGTTCTCTCGCTCACATCATACCGTCACTATACCGTCGAGCTTCTTTCGCTTTTCCTCACGTAACATCTTGATAATATGATCAGTCATATTATTTTAATAAATTATAAACAACAAATGATGTGATTTTTACTTATTTTTCTGTCATATAAATAACCCTGGTCAAAATCAATACTAACCTAACATTGTTTTAGAAAGGATGTAAACATTGAGGTAGAACATGATAGCTAAAAGCGACAATGGTTGAGTTATTTTTACGGGTCTATTAACTCGAGAGGTCGGAGCTAAATCCCCTTTGATCTATTACACTTCCGTTTCCTCACAATGTATATGTAAAGGGATGAAAACATGAATTATGTACCTATGTAACAAATTTCTCATTCAGTTAGAGCATTACTATTTATTAAACCATTTTATACAAGCAATTAATGAGAGGTTACATTCTCAATAACGACAATTTGTAACACGCCAACTATCTCGCGAGATTTTTAAGTTCGTTATAACAATGATTACAAAATAGTTGTAAAAGATAGTGCGATGCTGCACTGAGTGATCGCGACCGAGGAGGTACCTCTCGCACAAATACGACCACAAACTCACATTTATGCTGTAATATTTCAATAGATTGGAGATACTCCGGTAGGCCATCGGAGAGAAAACGAGGAAGGACGACACGGTTGCATAGCAATTAAGTGCTGTACAGATGTCGATAGTCATCAAGATTTCGACTTGGTACTAAGTTGCTTTTATTTTATAAAAAGAAATATTAACTTGCATAATGGAGGAAAAAAATCTAACCAGGATAAAACTTTATAGCTAAAATGGACAAAATTGGAGTAAAAAAATCTAACCAGGATAAAACTTTATAGCTAAGATGGACAAAATTGAAGTAAAAAAATTTAACCAGGATAAAACTTAATGGCTAAGATGAAAAAAATTGGTGATATTTTTAGGTTCGAAACCTAACATTATTTCAATTAAATCTCAGCTATTTATGTTATCTATCTTCTCTGCTACTTCGTACATTAAATTTGCACAACACGAACAGACTTAATTCTCTTGCTAAACGATCGTCGGGTTAGTTTGATAGTTGCGATGGTTTCACCGAGCAAATCCCAAAGTTGTTTTGAAGTTTGACCCATTTGCTGTATTGTTCATTCATTACAAATTTTCCAACGTCTATTGAGAGTGCATGATAGGGAATTAAAAAATAAATAGCTACCGCTTAAATATATTGAAAAAATACACAATGTAATATTCTGTCTAATGTGAAAAGATAGAGAAGTTATAACTCGATATAAGAAGGTAAAAACTTACTGACCGGTGTCGGGCACGGGGAAAATTATGATTTCGCGTCGCCAAACATTGTATACGTAGCTAAAAGTGGAGCTACGCGTAGTTGCCGCGAGTTAACGTTAGCTCTATGCAGTTAGTGCTACGTTATGGCATTTTAAAGCAGTTTTAAGTTTTCACTCCTATCGGCATCCTTATGACGGCCTATTTAATAAATGAGTTTATACTAAGCGCTAGAGCGCCAATAAGGTGGAACAGGGGAACAAACAATCATCTACGTGACCACCAATGTTTTGTAAGTCAGTAAAAAGTTTTCCACCGCTGTCTACCAAATCTTAAGGTTTATGTAATAGAAAAATCACATAATCTAATCCTAACAATAAAAATTTAACCTTTCTTTTTCGTCTTTAACCCACATAATATCAAACGAAAAAATTGTAAAATACTTTTTCAAATACTTTGTTTTCTTTTAAAACAGACTTTTATTAACTAGAAAGCTTTTTCATACCTTCGTATGAAAACACATTTCAATATTCGGCAACAATTTTAAAACTATTGCAAATATTTTTTTATTGTTTTTTGTATTTTTCAGTCAAGTAAGCGGATTTATGTTTAATATTTGTTGAAATTAAATTATAAAAAAAAAATTCTTATAAAAAAATCTCATGTCATGATGTTTATACATGCTTATTTGAAAAAAAAATACTGGACCTAATGAAAGTTAGCACAGATAATATGTAAATTTGTAAATCTTAAAACAAAAGTCTATAATACACATTTATTTGATGTATGAGTGGCCTGGTCAGCTTTTTAATAGTTAAAGGGAGCAAATGAGCAGTGGGAGACATTTTCATGACTACCGACGCCCATAGACATCCGCATAGAGGCTAACTCTTACTAAAAGCTTGTATAGTGCAATAACAAAATCGCAATCAAAATATTATAACATATGCAACGTACTTGTTGTTAAATTTACGAAAATCTTGCAGCCGAGAATATTTAAACCGTGAGGGCAAGATAGCATGAAAATATTTTGGCCTAGCGGGACCCGGTTAGGCGTTGAGCCAGGAAGTTTGAGGTTTTAGAAGCGATTATGTTACGTAATGCGGAAAATCGGTGAATGTACTGCGATATAAATGCATTTGCTCGCGAAACTTTGTTTCCACTTATCTTACTTCGCTCTTTGCATATGAGGGGATATGTTTTTAAAACGATATCTATGCAGTTTTATTGGTCATTTATGTATATCTTTTATGTACAGGAAAATTGTCTTTGTTTTATATTTGTCATATATTTATTTGTCTTTTATGGTTAATAGTTAAAGCATCAATGTCATTTCAAAAAAAATTATTTCTTTTCTTATACATTTTGAGTCTAGTAAGAGTTTTATAAAGTCTTTAAGAATAAAAAAAAGTAGAACATACATAACATGCAAAATAATAAATCTAGGTAATTTGATACCATCAACTAATTAGTAGGCAGGTACTTCAATTTACGAATCTTAATTACATGGTTGATCGAGCAACATAAAGGGGAAAATAAGTTTCTGGTTTTATAAGCTATATATTACACGCATTGACATGTAATATGTATGCTTTTGTTTTAGGCATTTGGAGCCGTATACATGAAACACCACAACTATAACTAGATTTTAGGTTTTATTTTTATCATCTAGGAGCTGCTACGCGAAGCCGCGTACAACAGCTAATATTTATTATGTTAATCATTCTGCTTCGTGGCCGAAGTGTTAGGGAAACTTGTAATTTATTCATAACACGAAACACCCGCTTGTAAAGTTGCAAACAGTTTTCCTTAACAATAAAGATGGGTATTTCAAAGAAAAATAATTTGTACTAGACGGGAAAAGTAAAAAATCTGTAAAGTATTGCTAAGAACGCTTTAAGCCGCATTATCTAAGCTGAGACGCATTTCTGATTTATTCCTAACTTTGCTTTCAATTCTATTGAATGTTATTTGAAATTCCAAATAAATATTAAAAATTGTTTTTATAAGAAAATATTAGTTCCGAAATCAAAAAATTAACATTAACTATCTTTGCAGCTACGCTGCAGCTGTTAGTCAGCAGATCAGAAGACAAGTCCTGCACTGTTGTTTGTTTTATTCTTTCTTTTTTGAATTTTTCAACATTCTATAAGCATATTTTAGTAGTGTAGTAAAATTCCTTAAATTTATTTAAGAGGAGGATATTTTCATATATTTTGGCGCTTGTTGAGCAGGTGCGACACTAGATTGTAGCGAGACAGTTGGGCGATGAGTTGTTCGTTACATTATTATGCAAACTAGTAAATTTATTACAATGAATATACGACGTGAAGCCGAGGCCTTCTGTCACGAGAAAACTTCACACGACCTGCACATATCATTTATAGTTGACTACATTTTTCACGCTGAGGAGTTTCGTTTATTTTAGTCTTTGTTTGAAGTAAAACTTATATTTAATTGGGGGTATTAGTATTTTCACCGTCACGAATAAGCGTAACGATCAGTTGTTTGTAAAATAAAAAAAAAATGTTTCTTTTTTATTTTACGTTATTATATTCTTTGAAGTTTGATTTTGACATCTTTATTTTCCTGCACATCTACATCTAAAACAAGTTAAATAACACCACAGTCCAAAACATTTTTAACTAGGACACAAATTACTCTATTAAAATATAAAAATTGCTAATAGCAAATGCAAAATTCATTTTATACACTATTTGTTCCGAACAATAATGAATTTATATAAAAGAACTCTTTAAATTTATTATATTACATTAGTTCAAAGAATGTAAACCTCCCTATCCTTACGTAGCGTAAAATAATATATTTAAATGTCATTCTAACATCTACTAGATTAAGTAGTCTGGTTGCGAGGAAGCGTAAATAATGACGGTGGTTTCTGCACTTGACAAAGTTATTATAACTAAAATCTTATTAACTCACTCGGAAAAGTCTCAGTGAATTATTATTTTACATTTTATAATATATATAATGACCTATTTGCGTTATATTTTTATAATATATTCAACATTGTTATAATGTTATATATTAATAGTGTAAGCCGATTTTTATCTCAGTGGTTTTTGTACATAGCTACACATAAAATTTAGCTTTTGGTTGCATTTTAAAAAGCTCCAGCCGAAAATAAAAATTCAATTGAAATTTAAAAAAATGTTTACGTAGTATTATGATATTCATAAAGCCGGTATAATGATTACTATTAAGTAAGCTAACTTTAATTTCAAACTACTTAACCATTATTGGTACGGTACTTAGATGTAAAATAAAACACACAGGAGCTATGTGTTTAGCCCTGATTCCACTGCGCGGCCGTAATGACGCTTATTTAAAAGATCGAAAGTAAATCTACAGCTCAATCAACATGCAATAAAAAGAGCTGCAAAGCTTATCTATCGACAATGGTTGGAACAATAAAAATGAAAAAGCGCCAAGCAAAACGTCCCAAAAGGAAGTAGCGAATCGGCGGGAAGAGTAATAGATAGTTGAGATCGGTCGAAACGAGACCATTTATCCTCCTTAAGACGTTACCGAGTTAACACAATTGTGATGGAGAGCATGCCACTGTAATTGTATCATATTTTCTGCCAACTGGAGTTGAAGATAAAGTTATTTCCTGAGAAAATTATTGCACACTTACAGAGAAAAATGTAATATTGTCTATTTTATTGATATTAAGATCAAAACTTGCCATCATTTGATATTCTAATCAAATATAATATAAAAGGACATGTGACAGATGTAGACTATATTATTTATGATTAAAAATCTAATTTTTTTAAAGGACCATTATCACTTTTAAATCTCTTCATATCATGTACAATCAATAAGTAAAATTATGATAATTGTTGGATTACAACCGAACGAGACCGGTATGCCCTATAATTCTAATTTATATGTTTTTTCTTTCATAATATAAGGCGGAAAACGAGCAGTTATACACATTTTAATCGCTACGCCTATAGACTGCGCTGCTGCCTCCTTACTCCTGATCCTTCAAGGGCCACCGGCTACTTACACATCGCACGAAACGTATGACGAGATTTGACTCTCCGGTTGGTATATCTATACTAATATTATAACGAGGAGAGATTTGTGTGTATGTGAGTAATGAATATGCTCCGAAACTACTGGACCTATGACAAAAATTCTTTCACCTTTTGAATGCTACATTATCACCAATTAACATTATCACTGATGGTTATAGGCAATTTTTACCGCTGGAAAATGCTTCATTCCCGTAGGAAAGAGGGTCAACTTCTAAACGGCTGAACCGTTTGGGTTGAAATTTTATGTGGATATTTCGATGGTTTCCTATATGCTTAAAAATACAATTGGATCCGGTAGGTGGCAGTGCTATCGGTATGCCAACTACTAAACGACTTGACCGATGGGGTTGAAATTCTGTACGTGTATTTCCACTGTTCCACAGACACGAATGTAAGTATTATCTATATAATATATAAAAATTAATTTTTGTCTCTACGTCCTTTCTAGAATCACAAACCATCGCAGGGGACAGCAAGTCTTACATAATATAATTTGTGACGTCTAGTTTGGAATAAACCTCCACGCCTCGATATTCCTTGAGATTTCCTTGGGATGGGGGAATTATAGTCACCGCTTAATCGTCTAATATCTGTAATTTATAATTAATTATTATAATGGTTTTTTTTATTGTGTATGTTTTGTTTTATCAGGTACACGTGTACCTAATAATTTGTACACTGTGTAAAGTTGTTATAAGAAGATGGCTTAATCGTCTCTCTGATAACTGCCTTATACACATTATGTCACTTTGACATATATTAATTGTTAACATGCATAGTAACTTAGTCGAATGACAGCAATTTATCAATACGAGACAATATAATAATTTATTTTATTTTTACTTATTACAAAATCCACACGCCTTAAGACTTAAAAAAATACTTTCAGTTACGGTTTTTACTTTTTTTATATATTGAGAAAACTGATTTATTTTTTATAAGCTAAGTTCCTGAAAAGAGTACACAGTGCCTACGTAATAGTTATTAAATAAGTAAACTATTCAATTCAGTATACTTCATTCAACTTCATTACCTTTGGGACCAATACATTTTATATAATAATTATGTTATACCAAATTATTTTATAAATCCTTGCCAAATTCCTTCCAGTTTCGTTCATCGCTTTTATGTGAAAGAACAACAAACACAAAATCTTTCACTATTATAATTTTAGTGGGATTAGTAAACAGATGGTGATTCAGAAATAGTGAGAAACGATCAAACATAATTAACTAATGAATTTCTAAGAAATATTACAACGCAAACAAAGTGAATTGGCCATCTGGTTATTATCATCTTTTACTACACAATTGGAACATCATGAATTCGTGCATATTCATAAGCATTTAAATCGTTATAACAATATAGATATATATTTTGGAGATATAAACAATTGAGATATAAAAATACAGGTACCTACTATTGTATATATTTGAGGTCCCGGCAGACCTGGTCCAAATATATTTGCAGAATTTGTTGTCGTGGTAACATTAAAGTTGAGTACCGGAACTGTCAAACACGCTAACTTGCTCTAAAAATTGTTTAACTCGTTTTTAAATAGTTCCTTACTATTTTTCAATTATATTTCTGCATTCCTATAATTATATACACATATTCTTCACCCTACTATAAAGAGCGTAAAAACTTAATTACTATCCAATTCAGTACTGTTGTTTCGTAATGTGCTAAAGCCCAATGGAAAAACTAATAATGTTATGAAGGAGTTTTAATGTGAAACTAGCATGTGATAAAATTTACATACCTACTACGCTGCAATGTAACCTGACTGTACCGTATTGTAATTTTTTAACGTTGGCAATAATGACATTAGGTGTACTTTTAACACGAGTATTGCGATACTTAATAATATTTTTATCGCCCCAAAAGCCGCACCTTGCAAACTTATTTTGCCGCTGGCAAAGAACGGGACAATTTGAGCGCGGGGCGGTCCGCGATATAATGGCAAATTTTGCCCGCTCTCTTTGAGACCACGTACTAAGGCATGAAATAGGATTTAAGTTATTAATTTAAGCGGATAGGTCATCAAATTTTAATTTGTAGTCAAACCGATGTAACATCGTTGAAGATAACGAGCAAAGGAGGCAAGGGGCATTCTTTACGTAAATTTTGAGTAGGCCTAAATTTAAAAAATAATGACGAATTAGAAGAATATCGTTTTGGTTTACTAAAATAATTCTAAATGGAGTAGCTATTTCAATTATAATAATAACCTGTAAATTTATTGTATATCACGTCATTACAATATTTTGCTATTGCTATAAGCTAAACATCGTTAAAATAATTATGTCTAATATGTACAAAATATAAAATTTTAAATTGGGTGTTGTGAACCGTGCATTCATGGATTTTCTGAACTATGTTTAATGCTTGTACAGCTCTATTTTTTGACAGAAGTAACTGTTGCTTTTTTAATTGGTATAATTTGCAGAAATATTTTAATTGCTTGATAAACTTTGCAAGGAAACCTAAATAACTTTTTATCCTTTAGTCTTATAGTATTTTTTTCATAATCGCTGATCGTTTATTACTTGTCACTTATGCCCGCCCGGAGTGGAACATGAAAGTTGTGTAATTTATTCATAGTCGAGTAATGACACTCGATTACTTCAGCATTAACCCTTTACAAGATAACCGAGCTTTTTAAATTTGCTTTTTTGTCGCATATAAATTAGAGTCTTTGACGTTTTTCAACGCTGAAATTAAATAATTTTTCAATGCATAAATTCTTATAAAAAAGTAATTGGATTTATGTGTGAGTATATAAACACCGGTCAGGTGTGAGTCTGATTCACACACTGTGGAACATTAGAATAAGAATGTACGAGCATGACAGATTATAAAAGTTTATCAAAATAAAATTGGCGTGTATACTTTTTATTTGTACTACGCTTAGGTATCTACCAGGAAAAATATGAATCTACAAGAAAAATGAAATAATATTTAAAAAATAACGCAATGTGAATGTTTTAGATACAGATCTAGCTAACTGTGTCAACTAAAAAAAACCGGCCAAGTGCGAGTCGGATTCGCACACCGAGGGTTCCGTAGGAACGGGAGGTATGAGCAAAGTATTAGACGTTGAGAAAATTACACTTCCCTGCGACAAGTTGACAAACTTATATATGCGAGTGCTTGCATACATTTAGTATGAAACGATCTACATGCATAAGTTGGTAATGATTTTTCCAGTGATATAAATTTTATTTACCAATTTTTAGATTTATTTCTATATGTATACTGTAAGGTCTTACTTCTTGTCAAATTTCAGAATTCTAGCTCAACGGGAAGTAGTACCCTATAGGTTTTCGAAAAAGTGCGTTTTCATACAAAATTTGTGCATAAATGGCTATAACTTTTTAGTGTGTTAACTTAATTAATTGAAAAATTAATTAATTAATTAATTAAAAACTAATTGCGTTAACTTAGAAGTGTGATTTTTTCAAGGCCTCAAGACGTAACTGACCTCCGTATTTGACAAAAATTTCAGCTTAATCCCTTCACGAGTTTAAGAGAAAAAGGTCTTGACAGACGTACAGACGGACAACAAAGCGACCCTATAAGGCTACCGTTTTTTCTCTTTGAGATACGGAACCCTAAAAAGGTTGTTTTTAGTCAGGCAAATCCGAAAAAATATTTGATAGTTACACGTTTATACGTGTAACAAGTATGACAAACAGAAACTATGTTTTCGTTGAAAAAATATTTAAAGAATCAGATTTTAAAGGTGCATGCAACTTATTATAATCATTTGTAAAAGAAATGTATTTAAATAAAATCATCAAAGTATAAGCGGATATGTCTAATGTAACCTCTTTCAGACCGAGTGGCGCGCATTTTAAGACACCGCGCCGTACCAACTATAAATATAGATATCCGTAACTACGCTACCTTTTCAATGTAATCATAACAGGTACTTGTCGTCTTATACGACTTGCGTTTTTCGTTAAATACATAAAATTTAAGAAATCATCTTATACAGGCATGAGCATACAGATAATTTAAAGCCATATATGCAATATAAAAATGTCATTTTTGAAATGAAATACAACATTAAATGCACCACAGACACAATATTGTCGTCTCTAAAAAATTAAAACCTTCTAGAAGTCAAATGTCACAAAGGCTACTACAGAAACCAAATATTAATTCAATTTACTAGTTCTTTAGCTGGAACTATTTATTTTTAATTGAGCGCCCTCCGCTTTGAATTGTTCAGCTCTGGATGCCATTACTTTTGATTCTTATTTTTCAAAGCTCGTTTATTCTTAAGAGAATTCTGTTAACTTGAATGAAAAATGAAATAGAAACAACAAAGTCGCGGCGGAACTGTCCGTAGACAGGAGCCTTCGTTTATTCTTTTTCCATTTTCCCATTATGACCTCGAGACAAAGCAGAGACGTACGACGTAGACGCTAATGCTTCCTGTCTTAGTAAATTACTGTTAGATTTGCCAGCCGTACTGTCAAGTGCCCCTAAATTTTAATATCCCATTTGGGCGTAATCGATGTTAACTTTAAGGCCTCTAAAAATAATGACGCCATCGTAATGTACGTGCACAATATGTAAAAGTGCTGACAAATAACATACTTATTTTGAACGTTAAGTAAAGTAGTTGATAGGAATCGTGTTGTTAATTTTAAATTTTAAATATTAGGTACATTTGGTACCCTGTATGTAGTATAGTGGTATAGGTAGTATACTATATTGAAATTAATGGATGAGTAATTCTTATGTCTAACTGGTTGCGCCTTGAGGTTGCTCCCGCATAAGTTTAGATTTCATCGAAATATCGGGATAAAGAGTAATATAGCATGATAAGTAAGGCCGCTATCCCACTGGCGTTTTACGGGCGTTGACGTCGTTGGCGTTTAGCTGACGTTAACTGATTTGATGAACGCGACGTTAACGTCGCGTTTAGCTGACGTTAACTATTGCCACGGGATGACGCGACGTTAACGTTGCGTTAGCGCAGCGTTGACGTTACGAAGACGTCGGAGAGACGTCAACGCCCGTAAAACGCCAGTGGGATAGCGGCCTATATAAACCTAACATAAATCAGTTTTCTAGGAATTTGAAAACAAACAACGGATATGATGTTCATATATTACCTATATAATATGATTACTTTACATTACATAGTCCAATACATATACAAATTAGTTTTGAAGACCTAATCTTTCCTGAAACGGATTTGTCTCTTTGTCATCTTGGAGTATTTGGAGGGTAATGATGAGGTTATAATGAGATTGTGTTTTTAATATGTTCTTAATGCGATTGTTCTTTTTTTCCTCCATTCATTTGTAAACTTGAATTCATTTTTAGCGGAGCCGTATTTGTGTAATCTATTTGTGAATTTGTTTTGGTTTCTTGTAATATGTTTGTGAACTTATTTGTATGTCTTAACTGTTTGTGTTCCTTAAAAAAAGTAAAAAAATAGCTAAATAAAATTAATATATAGGTAATAATAATAAATAGAATGAATAAAATTCTAAAAGCTAAATTCTAAACATTATACATCCTCATCTTTAGTCTCAGATGTGGGTTTATTACTTTATAAATGAAAAAATAAAATGAAAAATGTTATTTTTGAATACTTTCCCGCAGACATGTAAAGGCGCATTGATACACAATGCTTAGAGACAGTACGAGTATATTATTTTGTTATTTTCTTGTGACAATGAAGGTCGAAGGGCGGCTTACGCACCGTTGCCAAAACTGGTCAGTGCATATTTTTGACAAAGTTGACAAAAGTGGAAAAATGTAAATTAAACGAATCCTCCGTTGTTTAATTTATTTTTGTACATTGCCCATTCTAGTACATTGTAGAAGATACTAGCTACTTATATTTTAAACGATTAAATTCATAAAAGGATTTGACTTTTGGCAACTTGCATAAGGCCCATAACTCATCGGGACGCCAAAGCGTAGTCGCCAATATTGCAGTCAAGCATATCATACTGGAAAACCTAGCAGATATCTCACGGATACATATTGGCATCGTCGCCAAATTGGACAAGCTCCATTATATAGTGGGATTAAAAGAGATAAGAAAACAAGAAATTAGAGAGAGCCGGAACAAATCATTGTTACAGTTGTCAATAGACTGCTTTAGCTTAAAAAAATCAGCCATCATTAAAAAATATTTACCGTTCATCGCTTCTTGAGTCAATATGTTTCAATCCGGTCTTGGGTCTGAGAAATTGATAAGTGACCAATGTAGTTCTTGAATAACAAAAAATGACAATTGAAATAGGACTTCTTATTCGTTAAATGATTCGTTGCTTAAGGGGTTCTGTTTTTGCTTTCAAGATACAGAATACGAGAAAATAAGGATTGTATCCGATTATTTACATGTTTTGCAATGTTACAGAATTATCGAAATACCAAAAATATAAGGCAGAAAGTAATTATTTGTAATATAGTAATCATTTAAAGCTGTGAAGTAGTATCCTTGGCAAACAAATATAACTGAAGCCGTTGTATCTAGTTGTTTTCTCCGTTGACATGAACATGTTCACTATTTAAATTTAAACAGCCTTATATCGTCCTTTACCAGTGGTACCTTTGAGAAATATTACAGAGTTGCTGTAAGTTACACAATTAGTGTATGCCTGGGACTGGCTATTATCTCTGAAGTAAACAGGGGAGGTGTCAAATAAATACGTTTTATTGGCTTTTACACACGACACCTTATTGTAAATATTGAATTAACACCTGCTGCCAATTTATTGGTTTTACTAGCGATAGGTGCAACTTGTTAGAATTTTACGCAGTTACTACTTTCAACAATATACACATTCGGTTCGCAAGAGTAAATTGGTACAATGACCTTTGTTTTTCATACGTTTTTTGTACTATCATTATACTGTTAAAATTCATAATAAATTATCTTCCAGATCCGGATACGTATAGCGATATATGATATGCAATGACGTGAGTCATCACTACCGTGTTCCAAATGTGGACTCGGTTCTAGTGTTTAATTAAATTAGTTGAGTAAATAAAGTTAAGGAAACGAGCAGTTGAAACATTGTGATGACTAGTGATGCACATGAATACTCAAATAATTAGTATGCAATCATGTTGTTCTCCTTGGTCCTTCCTCTCACCGCCAGCGGATCCTCACAAACCATACAAAACACAACATAGATGTCACTTTACAGGGATAACATGAACAATGTCTAATGCGTGAGTTCCTCCCCGTCGTCCTACCCGGCATCAATTCATCATGACACTATTTTTCACTAAGATTTCGTTGTTGCTATAACGTTTACTACATAAGATATTGTTTAGTAACCCACATATTTGACTCATTTACAAATCAACAGCAACAATACAACCGGTAAGTATCTGCTGGACATACCGGACCGGATAAGTGGACATAATGGACACGGTTACCGGGTAAATTAAGTGGCTTCACTAATAAATTTATCTAAATTAGTGAAGGTACCTAGCTTTCCTATCTCACAACTTCTTAGTCTTCGATCACAACGGTAAAATTTTAAAAAAGTATACTGTCTCTAAGTATATATTGTGTACAAAGTCCAATACAGCTTGATCGATCTAGTAGTTTTGGCGTGAAAGCATAACAAACTAACTTACATTCACATTTATATAACTCGTAGGGATTACCAAAGCATTGTAATACGTCCAAAATTCCATTTGAGGCAATTAAAAGTGAAATCTATAGTAAGCTCACTGGTATATGAGACGACATGACAGGCGTTGATAATTAATTAATTTCGTATGCCACTTGCGCCATCAACTGGATTTTTAACTCGTTTTCAACGAAAATCTAATTCCCATGTTATGTCTAAATGGCGGTTGTGAAATAACGTAAAGCGTATTTTACATTTACTTCATTTAAATTGATTATATTATTGTTCGTCATCGTAATCGATTGATCATTAATGAAATATTATACAGAAGGTCATATTTGTCGTTTTAGATATGAGGGAGGGACAAACTACTTGGTCGGAGACTTTAGATGACTACCGACGCACATAAACATCCGCATAGAGGTATACAGATGCGTGGTCCTTACGTCCATCCGACAAACTCAGACAGATTCCACTGCCCGTCTGACAGCCGGGCGGAGGCTTAATTAAGTAAGGTCCCTTGTTTATGTTCAAGTACGGAATCCCAAAACACTACTAAATTCTGGGTGATATGTACTTTGATACTAATCAGTCATCCTAAACCAACATGTAGTAACTATTTAGCAATCAGTGTTCAAACGCAATTAAGCTTGCACTAATGTATAAATAAATACTGAATAAAAAACGGAGTTGTAGTTTAGTAAGAGGTTGCGCCACGTGGACCGGCACGACCGGGGCTCCCCGCTTACCCGATACCGGCGTAAAGTGACTGCTGTGTGCTGTCGCGTTTCATGCAGTGTGTAAGAAGAAAGAGGGCAACGCATCTGTATAATATCCTCTATGCATATGGGCCTCAGTAGTCATGAAAAATGTTCCGACTGCTCGTTTGGACCCTATTCAAAAGTAGAAAATAAAACTGAACTTGACACCATTATCATAAGATTTAAAACATATCAAAAGCTTCACCTGCCGCTCACACTATTTTATATTCATTGTCTCAAAAACCCATTGACATATTAAAAGAAATAATCATAAAACACGCATACATATCATAACTTACACTACCGGAAGCTTGATTCAAAAACCGGGTTACGGCGCCTACTATTTCAATTTCTTTTAAATTGTTATGAAGCGATCACGGATAAGTTATTGTTGAACTTTGTAGTAACCATAAATCAATTTCGAGGTTTGTAAATAAATAGGTGGTACCGACGTACGTAGTATTAGAAATATTGCATTACCACAGTATAAAGAATCTAATTTTATAGGCTCACTGTAGTAATATATTAATGTATAAATATATTATGCTTTAGTTGTACTGACTGCTGAGCTCTAACATGAAGACTCTTTATTCTCAGATCTGAATTTATGCTGTCAAAGTGAAGAGAAGCCGAATACAGCTTCAATCTATTGTTATGAATGCTCGTCTGGTGATTAGGTTTGGAGTTGAAACGGGGACGACCCCGTACTTAAAATCGACCTCTTAGAACAAAACAATAAATAAAGTTGTCTATTAGGTATCACGCATATATATTGATTATTTCATTTGTATATTACGTACAAGAACAGAAAAAACATCGGAGTTTATTTCGTTGCTCCTTTTTAACAGATTTCATTTGAGGTGTATGTACATATTATAAT
>LUGF01038744.1:26272-43414 GCA_001625245.1 Calycopis cecrops | reverse complement strand
TGCGTTAATGGGTACAACTAAATAACTATAATTTTAGTAAGAGGTAGTGCCACGCTGCATGCATACATATTGCCGAATTTGGCCGGCACGACCGGTGAGGTACCTCTTGCTTACACGAGACCGGCGTAAAGTGACGGCTGTGCTGTCGCGTTTCGTGCGGTGTGTAGGTTGCCGATGGCCCATTTAGGGAGAAGCAGAAAGGAGGGCGACGCATCTGTCAAATCAGTCCACCCTTGACCTTGGTTGCTGTGAATCTTCTGAGCCGTGGAGCTTGTAAAATAATTCAATAATCCGCGATAACGCGATAACACGATAAACGAAAACAGTAAAAGCTGTTTTATTGTAACGTAGGTTACTACTGTTATTTTAACCAATTTTTTTTTTTCAATAGGAAACTATAGAACTTTTGCTTACGCTTGATTCTTAGAATAGTGACGCTATAATAAAATTTACTAGAACATTGACTATGTAAACTAAATGGAGCGGTCTTCTAGAGTGATGACATCGTAAGATCTGTTTCGTTTACATTGTAACGGTTCTAGTGGCCGGAAGCGTGAGTCGGACTCAGTACGGGGCCCCTACCGCCTAAAAACCGTTGCGACAGCCTACGGCCGCTGTCATAGTCAGTGCCCCGGATCTATCAGCAACAGGGCACCAAAGCTTTGATATACTACAACATATTTAGTCAATTATGTGGTATATTCATATATCGGTATAAATACCATATTATACAAAGCTTTACAAAAATCTTGCAAATAATCGCGGCATAATGAAATATTTTCAGATTTCGAACGAAATAATCAATAGGTCTCGTTGTAATGCCGTCACTATCATCCCACACCACAGTCACGTTCTGGATCACGATGAGGTTGAACCCTCGTCATCCCTGTCCGTCTATCCCAGCGAGCCGACGAGGTCACATTTATTTTTAAGGGATGGTGCAAAATGGTTACTTAAAGGTTACATTTCAGTTATATCCTACTGACACATTGACTTTAAGGATCACTAGCCCGGTGGAATTGGATTAAATCACATAGATTTTGGTACAAATGTACAATTGTATGCATTTCAGTTACATTTCAGTTATATCCTACTGACACATTGACTTTAAGGATCACTAGCCCGGTGGAATTGGATTAAATCACATAGATTTTGGTACAAATGTACAATTGTATGCATGATTGTAAATTAAAGGGCTAAAAACATCATCATCAAATGTAAAAAAAGAACCTATTATGAAATGCCTCAGATATTTATTTTTTATACGTTTGTAGGCAAAATGGTAATATTTTTTTAAAAGAACAGAGATGAAACTGTAGAATAAGCAATTATTATCTTTCATTAATATTATAAATAAGCAAATTCACGTGATATGTATCGTGATTATGTAGATGATGTATATGTATTTGAATTAATTAATGATACAAAAGTTAATTTTTAATTAATATTTACTGAAATCAGGACCTGTTTGTAGATTTTATGGTCAATCGAGTTAAAAAAATAATATGATTGAAGAGTTCACCTGGATTTGTAATCCGCAAGTAGAATCCATTGGCTTTTGCTAATATTTTAATAAATTTCATAAGAAGTAATATAATAAAAATTGTAAAAACTAATTATTACCTGTCTTATTTTTTTTTTTTGTACTGAATACTTGAAAATAAAATATAACGTCCTTTTATGTATAAAAATAACCTTAATTTCGAAGTATACTTGAAAATAATATACTATTTTAACTTTTTATTAATTTAAATTACATTAATTAGGAACGGTGTAGATAACTCATCATCAAGATACAATCATTTATCCAGGTATATATCGAAACTGGTCGTAATTAATGTAATTTAAGTTAATAAGAAGTGGAAATATTATACAAAAGTGTTTGTTGTGTGTGTGTTTATAATGAAACAAATATATATGAATTTCCATCAAGGAGTGACAACACATTCCACAACTATGATACTTTGGACTCTCGTCTTGGTCGTAGCGTAATAATATTATATTAAGCTATTCAAGTAGTAAGTATTTTTCAATAAGTTTCAGTAAAAAAATATTTCTCTGAAAGAATTTTTAAATAAAACCAAACAAACAAATTCTTCAGCTTTAGAATAATTATTAGCATAATTATGTTCTCCACGTAGACTATTATCTATACTAAATGAAGACTATATTCCTTGTCATTTTTATTTGCGAAGTAAAGATTTTTAATACACAGTATTGTAGTTACATAGTCATGTGCAAAAAATTTAAGCAAATTGAATATTTCTCTTATAGGAAAATTAATTCATGAAGCGTATTTTACGAATGTTTGTATTATCTTTTACCAAACCGTGTAAAAAGATTAATTTTGCATACATTTCGATTCAGATCACGTATATTTATTTAAAATTAAAATTCCAGGAGACCTGTCTGAAAATCTTTCCAACAATTCGTGACATTTCGTTGGATAATGAGACCTTGAACATTGAATTAAATTGGTGGCTAATCATAAAGTCCAAATGTCGGAGGCAAAATAAATCTCAAACAATTCATGTTCACGACAGGTCATTCACGAGAAGCGAATAAATAAGAATTGACTGAGCAAAAATATTTTATGTTCTGTGATTTTTTACGTCTTAGATATTGACATTTATATAATACTTCCCATTTTTAGTTCTTAAATGGATTGGTCTAAAAGCTTTCAACTAAATGCGCATCATTTGCTAGCGGAGTCGTATATCTCGCTAACACTACACCGCTATATAGTAGCAACTTTCGCTTTTAGTACCTACGCTGTGTGTCCGATGGCCCATTCAAGGGAAGGACAGCAACACGTCTGCATAAATTCGATGCAGATGGATATTGATATAACGACATAATTACAAATACCTATATACCTACTATATATCTAACGGGGGATCTATAAGTCTTTGCGGGAGGCCTATGTCCAGCAGTGGACGTCATCCAGCTGATGATGATGATGATATCTAACGAAATACCAATAGGCTCGGATACCGCTTTTGTCCATTATAAGTAATAATTGTTGCTTTTGAGAATCGATAAGAATCTTTGCTTTGGCGGGTTAACAAAAATCCAAAGAAAAGACTATGATGATGACGACAAATCGATCTATCTAACATGAATGAATAATATCAAGTCCTCCTCCACTTTTCCATTAAGGCATTAGTGAATTGTTAAACATTTCTTTTTTATCATGGAAGTCGTTTCAACGGTTAAAGCATAATGCTATTCGAGTAAAAACTTCATTGGTATTCAGGTACAGAGTCGCGAATTCCCACGGTATTCCGGACCGAGGGACGTACAAGTAATACTATGTTTTATTGTCTACTAGTCCTTGCATAACACTTCAGTTCAGTATTGTCTCTTAGAATTTCAAAGGCATGAATAATCGTGACGTTTTGGTTAAAGTACGTAACAATGTTGATACAGTGAGTCGTTAATCTAAAAGTATAGTAATTGGAAAAATTTGAAATATGTAAACTAATATTGTTATTAGTGATGGTTGCGTGTCTTCTAGCCAAGTAAATAAATACCGTGGACTGTCAAATAAGTTCAATGAATGAAGTAAGCTGATAATTTTCTTTAGAATATTATTTAGACTGTATAGTTAATGAACATACCAAAAGTCCTGACGTATGTCGTCTAGGAGGTGAGCGGTAGGCAAAGGCGGTCGTTGCGCCCTCTTTACTTATGTTTTTGCAAAAACGATTAAAAGTGTTTCACTATAATTGGCACAGTTATAGAAATAATAAACAAAACAAGCTGTAGGATCGGCGAGGCATTAAACACGAAAAAATTCAACACGTTAAATTTTATACTTAATAAAAAGATTAATATTTAACAAATTCAATTATTTTAAATTCAACAACGAAAGCTGATCCTTCTTGTAAGTAATATTTAGCTATAATCAGCAATACCTAAATAGTATATTTTAAGAGTTAAGAGGCTTAATAATGTTATAATGTTGGAGGCGAATTGTCTCTTAAATTGGCAACTAACTAACATAAAAACGAAATTTGCGACGGCACATAGTTTCTTTTAATGCTGCATAGTGTCATCAAGTAGAATGTAACGACACCTCAAACGTAGCTATAAATCATTAAAGCCGTCCAGGATGTAGCCAGGAATATAGAAACTTACATAGATACATAGTATTTACGTTTAAAGAAATATCGACCTCTTTCTGACCGAGTCGTCTAAATACTAATGGTCACACAATCGTAACATAAATAATCTAAATACTAAATACTTGCCTAATGGTTTCCTGGTATTGCTCGTAAAGCCCAAACCAACAAAACCCAAGCAAGTGTAACCCAAACTCAAGGAGTCGGTCATAAATATTATATTTAAAACACGACCTAGGAACGAAAAAAAAACTAAACTTACTTTCATGTTCTTTTGACGCATGGATGTTCCTATGTGTGGGTTGTCATTTACCATAACGTGATAAGTAGAGTGGTATTGCTGGCTACCTTGTTATATTTTTGTAATGATTTTTATTCTAATATTGTAAATTTTACAATTGGTTCAAGGATTTTCAATAATATTGTACCGTAAATATTATATAAAGCCCTCATCACTCGAAAATATTAAAAAGCTGAGACGTTAAAGTATTTATCTTTGAAAGTACTAAGATTGCAAAATCGAAAAAAGAATAATCTTAAAAGGAGGATTAGTGGAAGTTGCTAAAAAAACAAGATAATGTTAGCGAAGATTCAAATACGCTATCTAGCCACTCTCAAGAGGGAAGAGGAAAAAACTTTTCGTCCGCTTTTACTTGTTTATAGAGATTAGTTGAATAAAATATTTTCTTCTTTATTTAGGGATAATGTGTTTTTAGATGTTTCAAACATTTTGTACTTGGTAACATTGGTTTGATGCAGAGCATGTAAAGACGTTAGACTTAAAAAGATTCTTAATGATATTATGCATATACAATTTAATTATTTATTTCGTTTTATAAATTTGGTATACTGAAATGTACGCGTATATTGTTGAAGTCTATAACTCAATCTGAGTTGACAGCGTAGGCGTTCAGACGAGTAATTTAACGTTTTAGATCTTATTACTCTGACTGGAGACTGGAGATACATTCTGTCACTCAAAAAACATCGACGAGAAGTAGTGGCTATGTCGTCGTGTCGTCGATCTCTTTATAACCAAATTTTTTGTTTGTCAGTATGTTTTTTGTTACATGCCATATTGTAGAGATTAAACATTGACTGCTGGTTTGATTTCGTAAGTAATATACAAAATAGACCATTTGATATCTAGTACTACAACTGCAAAGAATCAATCTTCCTGCAGTAGTTATTACGCAATGCAATAAAATGGCCCTTAAGATTATTTTAAGAAAATTTAAAAAATAATCATTCTTCTGTTAGTTTCCTGTTAGCTTTATAGAAACGTATGTAATATAAAAATAATTAAATAAAGATATAAAAATAGATATAGCATACGCGGGTTGTGAAGACTAATCAGATAAAGTATGACCAGATGTAATGTCTTCACATCCTTCCTCATTCGCATCTATAACTGTTTCTCTGAGAAAGTCTTATGCATTTTATATATTATATTTGAGATGTTTAGTTCAAATATGCAAACATAGTCGGCATCAACATTTCTGTAGCAGAAACCTGACGTAACCAAATAGCTATTCTAGTTCTATTTTGCTAACGTTTAAATGCCAGGATCATTTTCAACGCTATCAAACAAAGAAAGTGCTTGCTATTCACGCTCATACATAATTTATACGATATTACAGAACACGTTATTATTTCACGGTTTCTGCCAGGAATTTTCCTTTTCAACTGATATAAGTTTCTGATGGCTCAAATTTATATGTATGGTTGGGTGAAAACTTTGAATTATTTATATATTAATGATATTATATCTTTGTATCTCAAGATGATGCGATGACGACATGCTTGAGTCAATATCCTTACAAAAGTTTCGGCAACTGCCAAAGAATACTATGACTTTTATAGTGATATATCTCAGAAGAAAAAGGTCTTGTAATATCTTTTCATATATCTTAAGAAAATTAAAGCGGATGAAGAACCCTAGAATCATGAAATTTGGTAAGTTAAAACTTATACTAAATAAAGAAACGAATTCGACCTTGTTAATTCATAATTATATTACAGAAAAAACTATTATAAACTTGTACTTGCAATAAATGATCAATAAAACTTTATTGCACACACCAGTATAAATTTTTACACATTAAAACTATATTACAATACAATCTTTAGTTAATTAAACCCATATAAAATGAGTGCGTACATCCGCAAAAGTAAGTTTACAACTTTTTAAGTAGCCATTCCTATTAATACTGTTGTATATGCACATTCCAGGATGGACGAAGGACACTCCCGACAGATCAGAGTTGAAAGAAAAAAAATATGCTACAAAAATTAATTACTATTAAAATCTGATGGTTACCATCAAATAATAAATAACATGTCAGTTAAAGAGGAAAACATAAAAATAATGTGACCATGTTTTATTAAAAGTTTCGTCACCATTAACACTCCAAATAGCACTGCAGATAAGGAAACAAGCATAATTAATAAGATTCTATCACGAACATTAATTTACCCGGGACACAAGATGGATGACGTAATCTCTTTTGTCACGAAAAAAGTCCAAACAAATGAGAGAAAACAATTTCAAAGACGAAAATTTACGGATATAAGCTTAGTTAACTGTTGCTAAAAATGGAAGACCAAGAGAAATAAATCATAATTTTGGAAATTACCGCCGTATTTTAAGAGGTTTTTAATGTGGAATTTACTATTTAATTTTTGAAAAAATTATCCCATAAACTTATGCACTCGCGAAAATGTGGAAGGGAGTTCGTGGTGTGTTGATTCCTTGGGCTCTCCTTTCGTGCCTCGGGAGTACGCGAAGCCAAACTACGCTTTGCTATGAACAATGCCTTAAAACGTGTCAGTGATATCGTAAAACCGTACAAACGCGCCGTTCGCGGCTTTCGGTTTTGAGATGAAAAAACCGGTCAAGTGCGAGTCGTACTCGCGTAGGTACGTAGGGTTCCGTACCATTATCGATAAAAGGAATTAATAGGTAATGATATCTCAATCAAACTAATTTTCTCTATATTATAATATATTTGTAGATTTCTCACTCTCTTAGTTTAAAAGTGGGGGTAGTTTAGAACGGGGGCACACTCATATTTCTACTTTGAAAGCGACTATCTTTAAAAAAGATTTTGGCGAAAAATGGTTTTAGTAACCTTACGGTCATTCATAAAGACCTTTCAATAGACACCCCACATGTTGGGTGAAAAAAAATAGATAATTATAGTTTAATGTGTTTTTTTCAATTTATTTGTTTTTGTTAAAAATTTGAATAGAGGTTATCAGAATTCATGAACCTACAAAGTTCAACTACATAGGCGTAATAGTGTCGGAAAAAAATGTCTGTGACATACGGACGGACGGACGGGTAGACAGACAGAGAGACAGATATGACGAATCTATAAGGGTTCCGTTTTTTTCCATTTGACTATGGAGTCATAAAACAAACATAATAATGAAAAATAAGCCTAAGCGCAAACAAAATTGGAGGTTTGTACACGTTTTCTAGAGGATCGCAATATTTTATACCTTCTCGTTACAATGGGACCACCTCAGGAGTAGGTAGGTACAGTGTTTAAAAAAAACTGTTTAAAAGTCGCTCCACAAATGACGACATAATCGCGGTTTGTTTGAATAATATATAAAAAAGATACAGTCGAATTGAAATCTGCTCCTTTATTGAAGTTGGTTAAATATGATGCGAGATTAAACTGAAATGTCAAGTACTTACGCTACATTAACGCTTGCCTCATACAAAAATCATAAGTCAGTATTTTACTAGTATACTTTTATTAATTTCCCGATAAACCGACGGTTTTACTGCTTAGTTTCTGTTGGCGTGACGCCAGCCACTGCTTCCGAACTACATTTAATTTTCCATTTCTATTTAGATTACAAAGGCTTGTATTTCAAATTATACGAAATATATTATAACATTTATTATATAATGTACACTGTGAAAGCGTTATTTTGCTATAGATTTTGTAATAATAATGTTAAAGATGGCTAGTTCAATTGATTTACATTATATCACTATGTACCGTATCCGCTATACATATAATAAAACAGTAAAATCCATGTGTTTGTAGATACATTGAATTGGTATATTGACGACGAAGGTGGCGATGTTAAAATAGTATTAGTACACTTTAATGTTTTTTTAATTTTTTTATCTGTCTGTTTGTCCGGGCTAATCTCCGAAAGTATTGGACGGATTCAATTGAAACTTGTTGTGGTGTATAGATACTAATAGGTCAAGGAGGACCTACTGGTCAACATCTAGAACACTTTTTACTGCGTGAAAATAGCTCATTCCTACGGGAAAGTTCCTACTACTACCTACTATTCCTTATTAATCGCGAACGAAGTCGCTGGCTTCAGCTAGTAATGATAGGTTAATGAAGTACACAACATTCGTAATACTACGTTCATTAAAATGTTTACATAATGATGCTAATTTGTGAAAGCTTCCCTTGTATTAAGTGTTTTACATACCATTAATAATATATAATATGGAATTCGTTTGAGTAGAAAGCAAAACCTGTAAAAGTAAGCTTAAATAAATACCATTGAATTAGTCAGGTCTTTTAAATTGAAGTCGAAAATTAGACAACGTTGGAGTTCATGGCACGAAGACGATACTCTTAAAAGAAAAGTTTAAAAATTAATTAGTGTTGAGAGTCAGATATTTTAATGAAGTTAGCGACAATCATCTCCGGGGTTGTTCCCAAAAATTTCATTATTATTTCTTCCTCGTCACAGGCCGCCAGGGAAAAGTTTTTTAATCTCAACGCGGAGAACGGTTGTCATGGGAAAATTACATTTACCTTAGCACTAAATGTTTTATCGTCCAAATAAATCAACCAGTGGAATGTCAGATAATATTATAATGTAATTTTCAGAGGCGCGAAAATAAGCTTTGTTGCTGTATTGCAAAGGTATTGGGAGATACGATAGAGTGATTGTATCTTGTCTAATACCAACCGTGGCGGCTAAGTTGTCTATCGCGTTTCTGTAAATAGTATTAGGACGCGTAGTACGTAGTAGTACCTTTAACAGTAGGTACCTACCTACAAATGATTCAATTATGTACTTTATATCCTTAACTGTATAGAATGCTATGTATTGCCTTGACTATTAGTATTCGTGATTCGTTACTTTATGGCCTAGGAGGCAAACGAACAGTGAGACCACCTGATATTCAGTGATCACCAACGCCCATAGACATCCGCAATAAGAGGACTAACTTCTTTTCCTTGTACAACACGGTAATATTTGTCAATATAATATTATAATAAAAGTAGGCGAACGTTTCGCCTTATACATCATAATATGGTCTTATTGATTCCTTTTATTTTATTGCCTCGGCAGGGGCAGCAATGCGTAGGAGGTAGAAACTATTTGACGTATCAAGGTCTGCTGACCTTGTCGACAGGTGGCAGATTTATTTTGACAATCTGATACATTCAGATTTACGAATTGACGCCGAATAAAACCTTTTTTCTGTGTAATTTACTACCAAAAGTTTTTCGTTTAGTAATATATCTAGTGAAAGTGAATGACAGACAGGGAACGGTACAGCCGAAACTACAATACCTAGAAACTTTAAATTTGGTACACGGGTTCGTTTTATGATGTAAGTGAGCACTGAGAAAGAATTTTTAGAAATTCAACTCCTAAGGGAGGTGAAATAGGGGGTGAAATTTATATAGAATATCGGTGATTTTGTTCAAATTAAACGCGGGTGACACCGCGGGGAACAGTTATATTTCATAATATTTCATGTTTTGATACATTCGAATTCAACTCTTATGAAGTAGTTAGTGGGTAAATTATAAGCAACTCAATTAATTCTGTTCGTGATTTTAGAAATGGAAACTAAGGGTGTTTAAATTAATATACAGAATATCAATTTACATTGTTCAAATTGTATGTCTTAGGTAAACTAAATTTAATTACCTAAATGAATTAATGTTCCAATTTAGAAAATTTCGACGAAACTTTCTAATCCATAAAAGTTTGAATGGGTGTACTAGTAGGGACAGGAATAAAAATAGAAAAACCTACAGAAATCTTGAGAGATTATCTTAAAATATTTGACACAGAAGGTAGGATTTCGGTAAATCCATTTATAGCAAGGGATACTTCGCGCCAAAACGTTTCGGCCATTTCATTGAAATTCGAGTAGCGCATAAAATGGCGCGTAAATTTCAGATACTAATGCTAGGTTTGTCGCCTGGTTGAACGAGCTTAGTTTGTTTTTACGAGATCACTTTGTATTTAGTCGACGTCAGTGATTTTGTTACATTGTCAACGAAGGCAATGCGAATACTAATCTTGTCTTATTTTTAAATAATTTAAAGACAAAGACAACTGATCTAGTTTATCTTTTAGTAAGAGGTATTTTTTTTTATGATATAGGAGGGCAAACGAGCAGCCGGAGCCATTTTCATGACTACCGACGCCCACAATCATCCGCATAGAGGCTATACAGATGCGCTGCCCTCCTTTCTCCTCCCACCTCCATGGGCCACCGGCTACTTACACACCGCACGAAACGCGACAACACAGCTGTCACTTTACGCCAGTTTCTTGTAAGCGAGAGGTACCTCCCCGGTCGTGCCGGCCCAATTCGACTGCATGCAAGCATGCAGTGTGGCACTACCTCTTACCAATAAGTAATAGTAAGAGGTAGGCACTACTTATTACTAAAAGATAAACTATGTAAATCCGAGGGAGATAAAATAAGCCGACCGGGAAGGTACATCTCGCTTACCTACACGAAACCTGACAGCTGTGCTGTCTCGTTTCGTGCGGTGTATAAGTAGCCAGTGGCCCATGGAGGTGGGAGGAGAAAGGAGGGCAGCGCATCTGTATCGTCTCTATGCGAATGTCTATGGGCGACGGAGGTCATGAAAATGGCTCCGACTGCTCGTTTACCCCCCCCCTTACCATAAAAAAAACTTTTTAAAATATTTTTTTGTGGAGTTTACGAATAACCTTTTAACTTTTATCTTACTCTTACTGTAAGGTTGACGACGACGACGTCGTCGTCAACCGCTGTTTTCGTCAAATTCTTGGCATCCACTGGCCCGAGAAAATCTCCAATGTCAACTTGCGAGAACTCTGTCGAGAAACACCGATCGACCAGCAAATTAAGCGTCGCAAGTGGAACTGGATTAGCCACACCCTCCGGCGGGGTCCCGACCATTTGCCTAAACAGGCTATGGACTGGAATCCCCAAGGGAAGCGCAAACGCGGTCGTCCCAAGCAAACCTGGCGACGCTCAGTTCTTGACGAGGCGAAGAAGATTGGCAAGACTTGGAGCGAAATCAAACGCGACGCTCAAGACCGACCGACCTGGAGAGTCACTGTGGACGCCCTCTGCCCCAACTCGGGGACTTAGGAATATAAGTCAACTGTAAGGTTGAATTTTACGTGATAACTAATATTAGTTCTATAGTGTATCTCTATCGCTTCTTGTGCGCTGTCGCATGTTCGCTTGACTGAACGACGGAACGTGACAATGACGCTTTTCGCGCGGGCTACCGATCATCTATGTTTGAAAGGAGAATAAAAAACAAAAAAAAGAAATGAGTTAATAATATTTTATAAACAAATTTTCTAAAAGCTTATAAACTTTTTTCTTTACGAAACTCAATTAAGAACTAAGGTCAAATACTGCAACAAAATTTCAAAGGCCCTAAGTTTCTTGTTCAAAATTTACAAACTAAAAAGACCCCTATCCGAAATAACCTAAAGTAGAACAACTTTGATGGCGCAATTGAAGTTACACGAACCAAGAAAAGGGTTGATAGGATACGATAAAATCTAAGGTTGTTTGCTTACCTACAGAGGGAAAAATTGCTGTGTGCTTACATCAATTTATCGAATTTAATGAACTTCCTGAAATTTATTTAATATCTTTAAAAAACTGGAACATACTTAGCTATGATACGAACCTCGTGTAATACATCATAATATTTATTGTTGAATAAGATGTATATCTAGGCAAGTTCTACCACCTTTCAACCTTCAAATGACATAAAAAAAGTTTTTCAAATTATTCGAATGCATGTTAATAAGCAAAATATTATGTTATTTTGGGTGTTTTCTCCTTAAGAAAGAGCATAATATTTATATGCAACAGCAGCGCAATGTGAGGGACACAGAAAGAATGACTCTGCATACATCGGAGAATTTGAGTTATGTGACATCAAATGGCTCCGACTGTTCGTTTGCCCCCACACTCAGTAAAAGATCGTAAAATCTGTTTAACTTTACGAAATAGGTAACTTGATTCTAACTTATCGGTTACTTGACATTAATTGTATTTGAAGAACTTACCGAGAATGGCGAATTCTTTTAATATAACACCGAAAAGAGATTATTAAACAAGAGTGGTTCCACTTAAAAAAGGTAAAGCAACAATAAAAAGGCGAGCCAAAGATCTGCGAGACCTTATTGTTATCGCGGCGGCCTTTGTTACTGTGTCTTTGTTCTTCGAGTTTCGGTCCGAATATTTTGAATGGGACCGATTTTTCAGTTGGGGACTCGGTCAGAAATTTTGTTGGGGTTTTAACTAAGCATAAAAAGCGACACGTGAAGTTATAACAAAATGGCGTGCAATGAGTCCTGAATGTTAAAATACATTGTTATTTATATTTTAAAAGCTTGTATGACAGGTTCCTATTAAAGTTCCGGGTAGCCTTATAGGACCTTAGGTGAAAAATGTGTACTAATAGGTATTATAAAAACAGATTATTTTGTTTGTTTGTGTCAAATAGGCTCCAAAACGACTGGACCGACTTTGACCATTCTTTCACTAATAGAGAGCCACATTGTGAATAAGGCTTTATTTTCATTTTTGCACGAGTCCGCTAGCAATCTATGAATTGAGGTTTCAAAGGTTGCGGTGAAAAGTAATTAATATGAAACATTTATGTATGGAACCGACACCTCTGAGTGAGAGACGCGGCTGCAACACTGCATAGCCTCGTAAAAACACAAAATGAAATTTTGTGTGCATATCGGGTAGGTCTGAGAATCGGCCAATATCTATTTTTCATCTAGATATTTCCTCGGAATCGAAACTTACGTGGGTCAAATCGCGAAACACAGCTAATATATCTATAATATTATACATCAAACTTGAATCTATCAATTATAGATTTGATGAATATTTCGTTAATTATTAAGATACAAAGTAGTATTCAAAATTGCTGAATTACGTAGTACAATGTAAATGTAGCTGTTACGCGAGTAGGCTAAATTACAAAGTGAGTCTTATAATAAAACGGCTAGCATATCTAAGGTTTTGGTATACTATGATAAAATAACGTAATTATTATGGTATCTTAGATGTAGATAATTAATGTCGTTATTATAATTATTGTATAAACAGAATTACACTGCATCAAGAGTTATGTTCCTATGACTTACTTGATTGCCACAAGGAGCGTTTGGATTTGAAATCGGCGGGTTGGCAGATTACATTTCATCTGGCAGACACACAGTTATGTCACGGAAATTAATATCCTGCCTCGTAGTACGACGACTACACTCCATGAAATTGAATCCTGCCTTCCTTTTTGTTTTTTTAAAATATAACTATCAGCTCGATCTAGAAGCTCATGACCAGGAAACTGTTGTAGCACGTTAGTTTTCATGAAAAATACACATTTTTCTACATCCATCCATCCAAGAAAAAATAACTAGCCAAAAGTTATTTTAATTTACTTATAAATAAATACAAAATGACGAGACAGAGCTGCAAATTCGGGTAACGCTGAAAATAAAATGTGTCGAATTTTTCTTCGTATTGAAATATCACAATTAAAGTTTAAATTGGGAAACTTCGGGGGAGAAAGTTCGGTCGTCTCGGATTGATACTTTTCTATACTTTGATGAATGATACCTAAATGCATCCCGAAATTCAACAAGTATTTTTCTTATGCTAATGAGTTATCCGAAGTTACTAGTTTTCGGCTTAGGTTAACTCTCGGAAAAGTTAAATTACCAATATTAATACCTACAGCCCGCACCCAGCTCAATTTTAATGTTTTTTAGTTGGTTGTATTTTGTATAAAACTAGCTGCGCCTCGCGGTTTCACCCGCGTAAATTTCGAGCCCGTGGAAAATCATCTCATGGTATCCCATAGGAACGTTTTTTCTACATAACAATTTTCTTTGTTTTAATCCAAGTTACTCTTTACGTGTGTCCCAAATTTCATGAATATCGTTTCAGCAGTTTTTGCGTGAAGGAGTAACAAGCAAACAAACAAACAAACATACAAACTTTCGCATTTATAATATTAATAGAATAAAAAGAGTTGTTATTATTGCAAGTTGTAAATTAAAATATATTCTTTTCTTACTTACTTTCTTTTCTTTTTTTTTTTCTTTTGACGATTGCTGTCCATTTATTTTTATGCTTTGATTTTCATTTTCATGTTCATAACGAACAAAACTTTCACGCACTGTTTTCATATTATTTGTACTGTTAACAACACAGCACATAGTGAGACCCATATCGTGAATTTTAATGCTTTTCATAATTAAAATAGCTTCATAACATTAGGGTGGATTTCTACGAAAGTATAGTCAACAAATGGCCCCTATTACTCCATTTTATTCTATTATATAAATTGGCCACCTAATCTATAAAGACATTTAAAATGTATGAAATACTAAAATGACAAGAAAAACTAAGTTTCGTAACTCAATGTGTCGGGAACGTCTGCACTTTGAAAAACTTGCAGCACTTAGCACTATTATGTTCATTTTATAGTAGCAAATAAAAGTGCATGAGATTAGAAACTTTATTTTAAATATGAACGTACAAGGTACGTGCTATGTTTTTCTGCTATATGCATTTCAACTTTACCGTGGAGTTATTTTAGAAAGTTGCTCGTTTTATTTTAAATAGAAATTATTTCAGGCTTCGTACCATTTTTAGTTTGTTCAATTAATTTAGGAACAGGGAACGAAATAAAAATAACTATGGTGAAACTACCTTGGCGCATTATATCTCGGTGTATTTAGATATTTTTAAACGACTTAACAAGTGATATACGAGTGTGGTGATCACCGTAATGAGCTGCTTAGACCGATTAAGTGGCTTAATTTTCATATTTTGTGAGGGTTTCGGATGAGCTAAGCTAGGAGATGGAATAAAAGGAGGCAACACATTTGAAATATAATATAATAGATATTACTAATTATGGAAGTCGGACTCGGAAGACTTTATACTACCGTAATCACTACATAGTATAAAATAAAGTCGCTTTTCGTCATTTGTGTGTATACAAACTACTTTACACACATTTAGTAAGAGCTAGTGCCACACTGTATGCTTGCATGCAGCCGATTTGGGCCGGCACTAACTGGAGGATACCTCTCGTTTACACGAGACCGGCGTAAACTGACAGCTATGCTATATATTTCTTAAAAACTAATAATGATATCTCGCTGATAGTTTTCAATGAGATCTACAGCATATATATATCTTAGATTTCTCACTTTAAAATTTAGAGGCACACACTCATTTATCCACTTTGGAAGCGTCCATCTTATAAACAATTGGTTTACAACCTTATCTTTCAAACAATTGGGTTGACAACATTAGTCTCATTTTTAGAGACCTATTCATAAACATCCGTCACATATCGGTTGGATGAAAAAAAATATTTAGATTTAGTTCAATGTATGGAGTTTCTCCCTTAATTTTTTAAATTATTATATTTTTGTTAAAAATTCAAATAGCGGTGCACAGAATAGATGAACCTACAAATTTTTAACTACGTAGGCTCCATACTTTCGGAAAGAAATGGCTGTGACATCCGGACGGACAGACAAACAGACAGACAGACGGACGTGACGAATCTATAAGGATTCCGTTTTTTTGCCATTTGGCTGCGTAACCCTAAAAATAGTATGTTTGTTTACTCAAACCGTCAATTCCATCGGAATTATTTTTTAAAGAAAAACAACTAGAAGATAAAATTAAGTAGAAATATTAAAAATATATTACAGTTTCATTTCTTCACCGCAAAGAAGACGAGATTGCTGTTTGAGCATTGTGTCAATAAAAATGCTTATTACCTGAAAGTAATTTAAGGCTCGCAAACAAGAGTTTTATCCAAGTTTAATTTAGATTCCATTAGAACGACACCACAGCTGAGGCAAGTTATGGCGTAAAAGGTATTTTTACTCCATCACTTTGAGATTTTAATTAGCTTTTTGTAATGTAAATAACAATAATGGCTGTGTAATATAATCGTATAATGTTTTTGTATATTTTAATGTGAGACGAGGGGTCGGAAGGGGGGGCGTATAACAATAAGAAATCTGAAGGTTGAACTACCGACACATTCTCAACAAACAGAAGCTACTTATTACTTAAACATTTTTACTAGATATACCTTATACTGTAGTATAAGGGGCCAAATGACTCGGCTTATTTAATGATCATTGATCCCTATTGACATCAGTTTAAGTATTACATAAGTATTACATATTTCTCTGTCCTTCGCTCCTCCATAATATCTATATTTTTAAGGCATTATCATGTGAGGAAACTATAATAGTAACACATGTACAAGTACCAAAATCCTCCCATTTTTTTATGTGAAAATGACAAAATACAAAAATATAACATCATTTATTATCATTCTCATCATCAGTGGGAGGAGGTTCACTGCACATAGGCCTCCACTATATCTGGCTTTAACCCAGAAGGCTCGGGTTCGATTCCTGGCGCGGAAACCAAGAGGCGTCAGGAATTAACGACCCCACTGCCCACTGTGTGGCATTCGTCACCAGCGCAATCAGTTTTTTTTTTATGGTATAAGGGGGAAAACGAGCAGTCGGAGCTGTTTTCATGACTACCGACGCCCACACAGTTGACCGCTGACCGACGATCAAACCCTTCCGAGGGAGGACAGAATAAATATCATAGACACAGGACGAGCAGCAGCGCTCATGCTCAGCTCAGCTCATGTCAAGTTTTTGCACAACACGCTCGCCGAACATGGAGTTTATG
>LUGF01038744.1:15302-26264 GCA_001625245.1 Calycopis cecrops | reverse complement strand
CCCCCAAATTAGTAGCTGTGTTAACCATGGCCCCCCAGTCTTCGGTAGCTCTGCTATCCCGAGTCTCAGCATAGTACCTAATGACATATGGCACCGAGACTTAGGTGCTAAATGTGGGCCTCTTTAATAAGCTCAGTGTCGCTCAGCAATGAAAATATAAATATAGTTCTCGAGTGGCGGCCTTGCACTCCTCGCGCTCCATGAGAGAGGCCTATGTCCAGCAGTGCATATCGGTGATGATGATGAAGACGATAGAGTGCCATCACGAGGCACTTGCATCTAGTGGCTTACAGCCTTACCTTAATCAATTCGTCAGTCCACCGGGTTGGAGGCCTTCTCACACTCTGTCTTGCGGCCGCCACTCACACAACACATCTCAATAAACGATATTTGCATACAATACTGGATTTGAACCCGCGATCTCTGTCGTAACATGCAGAGCACACCCGCTGCTTTACCAATGCTCAATTCGAGATGATTAGTTATCGGATGTTTTATTTCAAATAAGAAATAGGTTATTTATTCATTTTAAGTAACATCGGCTATTAGTATTTTCATAACAATGAAATTAGGCAAAAGAGTAGTGGAAGTCCTTTGAAGACTACCAACGCCGAGAATATACAGATGCATGTTCCTCCTTCCGCCTCAATGTAGCACTACCTTCTTGAATGACCTATACTAAGAGCGCCTTCACACTAGCGTCTGTTCAGCGTAGGCGTTCGATGAACGTATGCGTAGCGCAGACGTGCGTGACGTTGCGACAACGCGACGTGCGCGTCACGTTGTTGCAACTTTACTTCTACAGTTAATTGTACGCTGCGTTAAGGCAATATTACACGGGTCAACCAAATTGCCTCAATTCCATTGAAAAACATTGAACATTGCACATTGTACGACTTTACCAATATACACGTAAATAATTTATTGAACATTGAATCTTCACATAGTGCATTGTGATGTCGCGCCAACTCGTACGTGCGGGAGTATCGTTAATCTGCGAGTATTTAATTAATGAGTTAAATAAAAAGAAAAAAAGAAAATCTAGATGTTGGTGGGTGCGTCCGTGGATTTCGCGAAGGACAACTCAATATTAAATGAATTAAATAAAAAGAAAAAAGAAAATTTAAAAATGTATCTGCTTGCGCAAACCAAAATAACTTTGGAACATAAATTTCATCCATTGAGCAGCCACTCTTCGTAGATTTCTTTATTTTAGCTATTTCATAACTATAGCGGGTGCGAATACTTTTATTTTTAGCTTACTATCCTCTTCGGTAACTTCTTCAATATTTAAGTCCTCCTTCAGTGATCTTATAGCATTATTACGCTGATTTCTATCTTTTTTTTTTTTTTTTTTTATGATATAGGAGGGCAAACGAGCAGTCGGAGCCATTTTCATGACTACCGACGCCCACAAACATCCGCATAGAGGCTATACAGATGCGCTGCTTTCCCTTCTCCTCCCACCTCCATGGGCCACCGGCTACTTACACACCGCACGAAACGCGACAGCACAGCTGTCACTTTACTCCAATCTCGTGTAAGCGAGAGGTACCTCCCCGGTCGTGCCGGCCCAATTCGACTGCATGCAAGCATGCAGTGTGGCACTACCTCTTACCAAAAAGATCTACTGTCTTTGTAATAATTTGATTTTGTATTCCACAAACACTCATACATTTGAAAACGCTCCAAAAATAGCGGAACATGACTGTCACGCCACTTGAAAACCATTGAAAACGAAATAAATCCACGTGCGCAAGATGATGATACGACATGCGTACGCTTCGTTGTCGGGCGCCGAATGAGTCAACGTTCAATCTACATGTTACACGTTTCAATTGCATCGAACAATGACCGAATTGACCAATACTGCATTGAAAGCGTTTTGCGAAAAGAAGCTTACAATGAGATTGCACAATAGCATTGAAATGTATTTAGACGTCTCAATGTTATTGAAGCAATTAAATTGAAAGTAATATTGAGCCAAAATTGACCCGTGTAATATGGCCCTTAGCGTGGCGCAAACGTCACACAATTAAAACAAAAACAAAAAAAACACGCGACAACGCGACGGACGCGTAGTGTTGTCGCAGCGTCTGCGCTGCGCGTACGTTCATCGAACGCCTAAGCTGAACAGACGCTAGTGTGAAGGCGCTCTTAGACTTATATTAGACGTTTATCTATATTAGGTATTTTAGAATTCGTCGTAGCTTCTATATATAAGTAGTTGACATAATCGAACAAGCCCCTGCTCCATTTAATTATGAAATGTAATGAAAAAATGAAACTGAATACAGTTGAATTGGACGATTATAATATGCTGTGACGTAAATTGTTTCTTTCAAACGTTAGAAACCCGACTGCAATTGTGTAATGATATTTTAATGCCTACATTCAGTTTCTTGTTTGCGCTGTTTTGATTTATTACCTCAATTTTGTCACGAAAAATGATCTTATATTGATTTACAGTTATCTATGTCATATTTGTTACATAATATTTATAGTCTAGTTAACTGAATGGACTTAAAGCGTAGGACAGGTGACCTACTTAACGAGAAACATATATCGTCACGGTGCGTAGATACGAAAGCATGTAAGCGCGGACTGTTTATATTTTACGGTTTTTCTATAGTATAGGGGGAAAAAGTAATTGGATACTTGACTTTACTAGCGACGCGCATATTAGCATAGAAGCAATACGGTGATGCTCTTCCTCCATGGGCCGAAGGAAACACACCAGTAACACCACATAGCTAAAATTCTTCATATGGATGTTAATGGGCGCCGATAGTCATCGTTAAAGCTAAATAATAATCCCACTGATCGTGTGACCCCAATACTACAACTCCTACATACAAAGAAAGGAAAGAAAATCACCGCTCGACAACCCAAAAACACTTTTTAGACTAAAGGTCTGAAGCTTAGCGTAGTTTGAAAAAAACATGAGGATTTAATGAAAACACCATCTCAAGCAGTTTGTAAGTGGTCCAAGACTTTGATCAATGGAGCGTACTGGAAATTGGGTTCGCTTAAAAACATCACAACTATTTTGAACAATTTCCTAATTGGAAATAAATACTTTGTGAAATTCAGAAAATAGAATTCCGTTTGTAACTAATATCTAGAATCTAGATAAAGTATTGCAACGTGAAATATACCTAATATACCTTTTAAGTAAATATTATGGTCACACACTAGTTAACGGGCCATGATTATAATACTGAATTAGCTATTACAGATGCCTACTCTTATATCGGGGTGCATTTCTTCCATCTGCGGCAACGAGATAGGTGAGCCCCCCATTCGACCCTAAATCTGGTATTGTCACCCTACGAGAACTCATTGCAATCCGATGAAACTGCATTTGGCTTCTCAACGCTTCCACGGCATAAGTTTAGGTCGAAAAAAAAATAAGATTCAATATAGCTGTAAGTAAATTGTATTTGATTATTTATTTTTTAACTAAATAATAGATAGTTTTAAGGTCGAATTTAACATTAAGTGTCTTTAAAATCCGACCAAAATATCGAATGTATTTATATGCCATCAATTGGACCTATGGTTTTTAAGACCATCGTTAGGCCCATGGCGTTACATTACCGATAGAATAGTACTTAATAAAATAGTAAATCATACATAAATTATGAAACCCAAGTATAAATTAACTAACATTCTTTCAACCTTTGGAACATAAATCACAAGAAAATTAAGAAATAAAGTTTGGAATAAGCATAACAAACATTGATTAATGTACACACTTTACACATTTGAACTTTGAGCTTCAGCATTTGTGATTGAAATACTTTAATTCTGATGTATAGGTACAAATGTAATTCTAAATATGATATTCCACCAACTGTTTTTTATTCAGATCTCTGAAATTGCTTATACTTTTCACAACAATGTAGATATAAAATGTTCTTATTGCATACTAACTGTGCCCCGCGGATTTACGCGCCCCGTTTCTAAGAAATCCATATTAACTTCCACGCCATTTCTTAGCGGATGCCTACGTCATAACAACTACCTGCATGCCAAACTTCAGTCCGATCCGTCCAATGGTTTAGGCTGTGCGTTGAAAGATCACTGTCAGTCAGTCAGTCACCTTTGAGTTTTATTTAAATAGATTTTATAATGCGCAGTATATTATAAAACAAGCTGTTCCCGTGTTATATCTATGGGCAGAGAACCATTCGTTTTTTAGGAGAGATTATTTGTGCAAATTTTAACCAAATCTGTTTAATATATTCTATTTCTATATGACTATTTTTAAAACTTTGGCAAAAAGGATAAAGAATTCAAGTATGTGCCAACTCTATTTTTCTTTCATTTAACGAATTCTAAAGTGTGTTGAAACAAAAGAAAAAATGAAATTTAAGCGGGCGCCTCCTTTTAAACCTGTAAATATTTGATATTTACCAAAGTTGCTTTCGCACAAATGCATTTCAAAGCGGGTCGGGTGAAGCCTCTCTATTATTAAGAAAGATGAAATCGTAATAAGCAAACTCGGCTTATTCCAAGATATTCCAGTTCTTACAACTCATTCTCGTACCTTTCTATATTCATCTCGTCTTAAATATGCGATAATGTGTCGTGTGATTGATAAAATAAATAGCGTTTTATTGAGAGGTGAAGCAAATATACCTAACTTAAAAAAAAAATCGCGTACGGAATTATGAATTATTGCAAAAAGTTAATAAAAAAAATGTTACACACACTATGACAGGCACATTTTAATTACTTGTGTTGCATGTTTTTTAACGTAGATAGACTAGGTACGTTTTATAAGACAAACTGTCCAACACGGCGAAGGGCATTTGACAGAAAAAAATCAATTCAAAGAGAGAAATAAATGTAAAATAAAGTATGTTATAGTGGTGCAGATAAGGAAATATAAAAAGACATATTATGCAGGACGCAAGTAATTATCAAAAGTCGATGATCAATTAAACATAAGAACCTTTGTAATTTTAAAATTGATCTTTAATGTTAGCAATGTAAGGTTAAGTTTCTAACAGTAAGTACACCAATTGGCGTGTATAAGCTCACCAAAAGCTCGAATCGACATAATAATTATATTTCCAACCATATCTATTCGACATTCATGCTGTAGATTCAGTAAATTCAAATGTAAATTACCAATTTGGCGGCATGTGACAATTTTCCGCCTAAACGCTGCTATAATTTATTCAGTTACTTAATATACATCGTTATTGTCATTATAGTTCACAAATAAGTAATAAACAATATCACGGAACATAATACATACTGTAACCAGTTAGTACGGGTAGTCATGCATTGGAGCTGAATTGGACTGGTACAACTGGGCATTTGGCCGACCTGCCAGTGTCTCACTCGACGCCGCGCCGGCGTAAAGTGTTAGCCGTTTCGTGAGCGTGGCCCTTGGGGAAAGCAAAAAGGAGAGCAACAAAGTGCATCACGTATGTTTAGAGATCGTACTGTTACTATGTCGTTAGTAACTATGTTAGTAATCAAAAGACTGAGATTCCTCGTTGTATACTATAATATAAAAAAGTTTCATTGGCTGATTCTTTGTAAGAGTTAGTGCTTGGCTGCATTGTCTCGTTGCGACAGATGAGCATCTCTCGCTCATGCGATAAGGCCAATAATTGATAGCTGTTCTGTCACATTTCGTACAGTTTAGGAGCTTCCGATGGCCCATTATAGAGGGGAGAGGGGAAGGAGCGCTGCACATCGGTATAACAATTGTGTAGATTTCCATGGTCTCGGTAGTCATTAAAGTTTAGCTCCTAATCTTGTAAAGTTGCATAACGTTTCTGATTATCTCAACACATTCTATGCAACGTGAGTCTTTAAGGCTGGTCATTTAGATTAAGCGAGCTAGGATATTTTAGTTCTTCTTAAATTATTTGAACCAAATTAATTGGGAAACCGGTGTTAAATCAAGGAGTCTGATTTCTATAGACTCTACGATTACCTATAACTAGCAAGTTAAAGCCGTCTATAGAAATCAAACAAAATATAAGTAATCCCCAGAATCTTACAAACACTATTTCTTGTGTAAAAGAAAGGAGAAGTGTGTGTAGGATTCCAAGATGGATTTGTTATGGGATAGTAGGGCAAACGGCCGTGGCCTCTAGATTACTAATGGCGCACATAGGTACACGTCGCATAATTGTTGAAATGAAAATATTTGTATTTAAAATAGCATCAAAATTTGTTTTTTTGATGCTAGCCGGTTCAACTCTAGCCTTGTCTTTTTTTTACCAATTTCATGACTACCGACGCCCATAGATATCTGCGTAGAGGCTATACAGATGCATTGCTCTCTTTTCCTCCAAAAGGGAACACAAACAAAAAGCACAAGCACATCACAACACACAACAAATAACGGCTGCTACTTTGAGATATCAAGTGAGCGAGTGGTCGCGCAGATCCAATTCAGCAGCAGTGCACCTCTCATAATATCATACACAATTTTATATTTTTATAGCAGCGCACCGCAGTTTCACCCGCGTAAATTTCGATCCCGTGGGAAATAGAAAATCATCCCATGGCTTTCTATAGGAACATTTTTTCGGACTGAAAACTATCCTGTGTTAATCCAAGTTACCCTCTATGTGTGTTCCAAATTTCATGAAAATCGGTTCAGCAGTTTTTGCGTGACGGAGTAACAAACAAATAAACATACAAACTTTCGAATTTTTAATATTAATAGGATATTTACTTATTTCTAGCTCATGAACAGGGGAGGATAAAGGAGGGCAACCCTAATAAGCTCTATGCGGATGTCCATGTACATCGGTGGAGCTAAAAATAGTTCTCATTGCTCGTTTGCCCCCTTATACTATAAAAAAATATTTCTACGAGGTTGAAAGTAAATTAAAAACAAACACCTAGAACATAACTGTTGTAAAAACCACAATCCTAACTTTTATTTGCCTCACAAGTACACTTTGGGTTATAATAAATTCATTGGCTGTGTAAGTTCTACAAGTATTTAACGAGATAAAACCTATTTCACTTTATCAAACTCCTTGATGAAAACTCGGAACTAACTTTCTCTCATTAACTCCGTTGGCATTAGTTCAGTGGGCATGAGTATATTTTACTTTTTGCGAGTATTACGAGTGCTTGAGGGGTCCATTTTTTACAGCCCCAAGTGTTTAATTTTGAAGAGAAGGAAAATTGTGATAGCTTTCTTCCTTTCGTTTCGTGTGGTGTGCGAGTTTCCGGTGGCTGATTGGGGGAATGGGGTGAAGGAGGGAAACCCCATTGTCAGATGCCACTAAATGGCTTCGATTTCGATTCGCTGATGACCTCATGAACAAGAACTTGAGCGATAACGAGAGTCCTATCCCATCTTATGGAGACTATAATATATCGTCGTCAGCATGGACGTAAGTCTCTTTTAATTAACGCCAGCAGGCCGATCTCCAGCTATTCGCAATCATACCGAAACGGAAATGTTTACAGTGAAAGCTGTCGAATTGAGCCGGCACAACCGTGAAGACCTCTCGCGCACATGATACCGCCTAATGGTCGCCGCACACTTATCAACTCGGAAAGGGATCGTAAACGCTTCGTCTAGAAAAGCGAAGACGATACGATTATGTTACATTTACCATTAGTGTACGTTGCAGTATGAAGTTTCATACAAATAATACTAACCCGCTCGAGGTGATACGGTTACGATCCCTTTCCGAGTTGATAAGTGTGCTGCGACCATAAAAGTAATAAAAATATAATCACTTTTCATGCAGTTTGTCATTAGGTGAAGGGGGGTAAAGGAGAGCAGCAGATGTGCTGCTCTCCTTGGATCACCCTTGGATGTTATCGGGCGTCGGAAGTTTCAAAATGGATCCGCTTGCCCGCCCTCCAAACCGTACCTATTAATTAATACTTGTTTGAGACTTTCGTGTTTGTTACACATTTTGTAGTTTTTTACGGGTTCTAACACGATAAAATATTTATTAAAAGGTACTAGCGAAAACATATACCTACATTTGATAGGCATTTTGTGGTTGCATCAGTCATGGTCGCGAGTCGAAGAAAAGGAATCTACAAAATAACTAATAATTGTCCTAAATAAACTTATTTATATTAATTTAATTAATTTATTCATTTATGCATTCATTAATTCATTCATTATTTCTGGTTTAATGGCTCACGCTTGCTTGTTTAAACGTAGACGGTTATAATAGTGAGTGTAGTTAAAACGTAAACGTGCACATTTGTCACACAGGCGATGTATCGCCGCATCCCACTATTTTATTTATTATATTATAAATCGGTTTTACAAACTGATACAGTGTTTTAAATGTTTTTATTTTTGAAACTGTTATTTATATATGTTGCACACATTATTGTGCATAAAATTTAAAAATTTAACAGAAGATTTACTGTAGGTATATTGCCTTTACGCTACTCAGGAGCCTGAGTGGCCACCAGGTACAGTGTCGGGAACGGCTATTGGGGGTCGTCCCTATCGACTAAACCCCTGCCGCTAAAATTGGAGGGTCCCAGATCTTCAAGCCACAGGAACCCACCAGCGACAGGCTGGCCAGGGTGAAAAGACCAGTCTTCTCCTCCTCGGGGACTGTCCGGCTGGTAGGTATATTATTGCCTCTCTTAATATCATTTATATTAATTATTTGTATGTGCTAGATAGCCTACTAAATCTAAAGTTATGTAGGATATAATTTTACTGTAAAACAACTTGAGTGATGCCGGTAAAATTCCCGGGCAATCCTAATTGGTCAGGGTGAGAGCTCCCTACAATTTTGGTGCGAAATGGCAAATGCAAGGTAAGTATAAATATACAACGGCTTAAATTCCTTAGATGTAAATTGCAAATGTTACCTACTTATAGGACCCCTTTTTGTTACATCACGTCGTAGTCATTATTGAGGATATAGATGGTAATTACCCATGATGATATGAAATAATATAGTTTTACTATAAGTTCAAGTAACACTACTAATATAAATACTAAGATATCGGACAAACTACACAATAGACATTGACAAAATTAATCGTTTTACACACACATACTTGCAGGTTAATGATACAAAAATATCAGGGACACGCGTGGATTCATTAGGAGTGAATTTTATTTCCATTCATTTTGTTCCATTAATTTCTCTCACAAAAGACCAACATAAATTAAACGTCTTTTATATTGCATAGGAATGTGGAAGCTACGTGATTGTAACTATAAATATCATATCAAATGATCGCCCATAGATATTCGCATTACTGTAGTAAATAAAACTTAGCCCTATTTTAGTAAAAGGTAGTGCCACATTCGAATCTACTAAACTCTTTCAAACAAGCGCAGTTGTCGCCAAATGAGACATGCAGGCTTCCTTATGGGCGAATTAGGACATGACGCGCGCAATGTAAATACCATGTTCTCGCCTGCCTCTCGACCTGCTGAAAGGTGGGAGGAAAGAAGCGCAGCCCGTCTGCATAGCAATCGAATATCTAAGAGCGTCGGTAGTCAACAAGGGTCTCGAACTACTGGCTTATACCCATATAGTAGCAAAACAGGTCCAAGTAACGTACATCACACTCTGTGCAAAAATTAATATTTAAATGTACAGAGTTTATAACATGGGGGACAGCTACATGTGTTAAATATCACCCGACGCACATTCTGAAAACATTTGTACGGCAACTTCGCCAATTAGCGGTATCATCATTAATTGACACTTACACGTGTACTCAATGATGTTTAGAATAGCTGATGCTTTAGAGTACGCAGTAATGTATATCACAAATTTATATGACATAATTTCATATACTAATATTCGTACGTAACGTAGGTTAGGTTTTTCTATACAATTTCTTACTAATGGACCATTCAGACACTTACAAACCCCAAGAAAGGTGACTGCATAGGAATCACTTCATGCTGATGTATAAAAATAACCGCACGTGATATGATCGAGAAGTACCACCCTGTCGTGCCAGCCTGATTACAATACAAGAACACTGACACTACCTTTTACAAAAATCTAACCTTACAGACAGCAATATCGGCTTCATAATAATAACATTCCATATAGTACCTACACAAAAGATAAGAATCAAATCATTTTATGTCTATGCAGTTTAAGCTTATCTACTTTAACTTTGACCTTTGCTGCTTCTTGATTAAGTTGCCCAACAAATTATAAATCTAAGATAAACAATGTAGATACATTAGATTTAGATGAATCGTAGTTACACTATACCCAATATTTTACCTTGTAATTCTGATACTAGAATAATACAAATTATTACCCATCTATGACAGCAGTTAGTCACATACGTCATACTTATATTCTTAAAACGTCAGGATATCAAATCCACGACTACATTAAGATGACAATCTCATTGTATACCTAGATTTGATCAGTACGTAGGAAAAATGTACAAAAATAATCCTTTCCTTCAGTATTTAGAATTGTATATATTGTACCCTTTTTGTATAGTTGTAGGCAAAAAGGCAACCCTTTGCTGACTACCGACGCCCATAAATATTCGTATATTATTTTTACGTAGACGTATTGCCTTTTTTCTCTCCTCCCGAAGCATAGATGTCATTTTATGGTATATCATGAGAGCAAGAGGATCTCCCCAGTCTTGCCGGCTCGTGATCCACACTTAAGAAGATTTCTTAGCATGAGTCAGTTGTATTACACACATACCTACACATACATACATCTTATACAAAATTACCCCCGTTCTTAGATTTATATCTAACAGAAAATACTTAATGTGTATGTGTTATCAGACATTTCAAAACATAAACCCAAGTTATACAGTTATATATTGCAATATGTCGCCATTTTTAGGGATGGTTTTGTTTTACAACTCCTAAGTACTTTAGTAAGAGGTAGTGCCACGCTGCATGCTTGCATGCAGCCGAATTGGGCCGGCACGACCGGGGAGGTACCTCTCGCTTACACGAGACCGGCGTGAAGTGACAGCTGT
>LUGF01038744.1:0-15129 GCA_001625245.1 Calycopis cecrops | reverse complement strand
AAAAAAAAAAAAAAAAAATAATTTACGTATCTAAATGCGAATTTAATCCTGTAGTTTGGAATTTATTGTTAAACATTATTATAAACTTTAGATTATAATAGAGGACGACCCCAACTGTAATTTAGATTATGTAGACTGGCGCATTTCATTTCTAACATTTAAATCCTTTTACAATAATAAACACGAAAAACAATTTAAATTTTACAAAGGTTAAAGCACGAAAACATAATTATAGATAGAATCTATTACAGTAAAAACGACTTAAACAGTTATTGTTAGGCATTTTATTGTTGCTATTACAAACTGTATCTAAAGGGCATTCAATCATGGTTATTATTGTACGTATTCATAATTACTATAAGTAAGAGTAAATTAATACCAACAGAGAGAAAGAAAGAGAGAGAAAAGAACTTTATCTTTTTAGTATCTCTATTGTTCTTTCTGAGATGTCTAATCTTAATAAAGTAGTTACTATATTTACCTGCACTATATTTGTTTCCGATTATGCATATAGTATTAATAATTTAATATATAAATTAAGATTTAAGGGTTAATTCCTATAGAAAAATTTAAATATACGATACTAATGTCTTTAGCTTTACTTACTACTACTTATCTAAAAAAATATTTAATAATCTCTTAAAAAAGTAGATTATTATTGGGTGAGCTTGAAAGGTGAGAGGTAATTGTGACCTTTTTATACAGAGACGGTGCATATGCGGGAGAGAGCACCCATTGGGCTATAATGGTATTCTGTTCTCAATCTCCGTCATGGTGTAACTCCCACAGGACACATCTTGCACTTAGCTAGTGACAGTATCCAAACTCCCATAGGCCGTAACATAAACCATATTTTGATGGGGAAATCCACTAAGTACATAAAACTCTAAATTAATTTATAACTTTTATGCAGTTGGTAACATTAATTAAGCTGATAAATCATAATATTATGCATATTTTTACTAAAATTATTACACATTTTAATTAGTAAACATAATTTGTGGTTATACGCAGTGTCGAAAATAAATTAAACCGCTGATAGTTCGATTTTGTTTTGAAAATGTGTATGTTACTTTTCAATACATTACTTCATGACACACTGAGGGCTGGTTTCATTGGTCAAGTCCGTTGATGTATTGGGTCTCTTAGTAAGAGGTAGTGCCGTGCTCTATTTTTGTGGAACAAGATCGGCAGGACTGTGAATTCCCTCTCGCCCACATGATTCCGCCTGTTCTGTTTTGTCGCATTTCTTGAGGTTTGTGACTAGCCAGTAGTTTATTGAGGGATGTGACAAAGGAGGGCAATGCATCTACATAATATGCCCATGTTATTGAGGGTCGATAGTTACTAAATGACTTTTTCTCGATTGTCGCCCTATTCTTTAAAAAGTCACAGGTTCTGAACAGAAATAATCAATAAGACGCATACATTATGTGGTAGTTAGAATGTCGATGAGCTAACTTACACTCTAAGAATAATTTCATAATTAGTTTTTAAGTATACACCTTACCTGTCAATCTGACTATTACACTTTACGTACCTCACTTATCTCATAGTTCTTTCAGTGAGAATGTGACTGTCAATTTTATTCCGGATAAACACGAATGGTTTCCTTGAGAGAGGTCGCATGCGAGTAAAACCACAAAGCACAGCTAGTGATAATAATAAAATAATTTTCGAATTTAGATCACTAACGTAATAAAAGCTTTCCTTATCAAGTAGTCGAATATGATGTTTCGTACTGTAGTCAATCTTGATAGAAATATCTACGATATTTCGATATTAAGATCTCAGAACTAGTTTAGCGTAGCAAAGAAATACATCGTTTCGGAAGCTAGACCGGATTTATTTGATTACGAATTCTTTTTTTTTATTTGCTTGCCACAGATCATTTTACATTCATACCAAATGACAATAACTGGTACCTATTCAATAGATGGCAGTTAAAACTAAAAATATATGTTATTTCAAACAGGTATTTGGTCATATACCTACTCATTGACCAGTATCCTATTAGTTAATGACTTTTGGACAAGTGGTCACATTTATGATCAGTTTTTTTTTTAGATTTTAGTTTTAAATTTTTATTATTTAGAATAATTCAAAAATTTTTGTAAATTATATTTATATTACAAAAACACTATTACAAACTTGTACGTGTTGCCCTTTGTATACAAAATGTCTTTAGGCGTTCCCAATTTTAAGTTAGTCAAATTATATAAGTTGTAATATATTTTATTTATTTTGTATCTGTTTGGTTCGGAAGGTGCAAGTCCGGCTCGCAATTGGCCGGTTTGAATTTTATTATATTAAATAAATACACATAACATAAGTTATCACCACAGCTCATAAAGTAGGACCCGCAGACAGACGGACGGAAGTACAGTCGGAGGCTTAGATATATAATAATATAATATCTTAAGCATTACTTTTCTATATAGACAGATATCAATGCAAGTATACACACACTACGTATATCAAGTAAAGTAGGCGTATTCTCTATTATATAAAAAATATACGCGCTATGCATTATGGCACTACTTCGTCACGTCTGTCCGTCCGTCCGTCCGCCCGTAATTTTGTAGGTTTATGTATTCTCTGAAACGCTATTCGATTTTTCTATTAAGATGAACTTGAGAAAACTTTGACTATTATGAATAGTTGACACTTACATTATAGTACTCAATAATATATAGCAAGCCGAGTAGTGCCATGCCGCATTGCAACCGAATTCGAAGGTTGTGCCCTTCGAGGAAGGAGGAAATAAGTACGTCTCGCCACAAAGTGACAGCTGTGCTAGTGATTACTTTTACAGGTGATGATCACTATTATATTTTGACCTCGTGGATACAAAACTAAACGCTAACCCGTCTAATTAACAGCCCCATAAGGTAAAATTTATTCCTAGAATAGTCAATAATTAATACTCGACCGATTTAGATCAAATCTTTCCAGGTCAAATAGCACTTTTTCGCACCTACATCTTCTCAGCCCACATACATACACGCAATGACCCCATTGCCGCCTACTTATAAAATATTCAAAAGATATTGTGGCCACAATGGCTCCAATAATACACTTAACCTTTACAACTAGAAAGGGTTCGAATACCTGTGAGGTTTAAAAATTATGTCGTTAAACTTGGAGTTTGTTACGCTGTTTCATGTGACACGCCAGTAAAGTAATATAATGATTTACTTTTTGATTTCGCTAGACCTAAGTAAGTTCGAAATATAATGATTTACTTTTTGATTTCGCAAGGCCTGATTAAGTTCTATTTTGTTGATGAATTACATTTTAAGTGTGCAATGACAGTACAAATTAATTTTTTTTACCTTTTAATTTTAAATTATAAAATTTTAAATTTCAAAAACGCTATCTTTTATATTTTACTTAATTTTTTGTAGAGTTAAAAGCATTTCGGTGAAGTGACAGCTGTGCTGTCGCGTTTCGTGCGGTGTGTAAGTAGCCGGTGGCCCATGGAGGTGGGAGGAGAAAGGAGGGCAGCGCATCTGTATAGTCTCTATGCAGATGTCTATGGGCGTCGGTAGTCATGAAAATGGCTACAACTGCTCGTTTGCCCCCCTATACCATAAAAAAAAAAAAAAAAAAAATTTCGATTTCATTATGTTGAAATTCAGTTTAAAATTATAACGTCAGTCAAGCAGCAATTATAAGTTGCTGCTCGACTGGCGGCCTGACTGAACCTCGTAATAAGGTGGCGCGTAATGGCGCGTAATAAAGAAATAGCGTTTATTGATTTTAATCAAAATATGACAAGCAAAATAGAAGCGGTCACGGCCGCGGCATTCACGATTTCAAACGTGTATTATTTCAAGAACAATGTAATAGGGTAAGTTTTTGATTGCCAGACGTCCCTGATTTATATATTGCTAAGAATTTTTCATCTCTCAAGTAGCAGAAAGCTTTAGCCAATTATCAGGTTTAGTTTATTGACGCAATGGCAGCAAAAATAACAAAATAAAAGTTATTATATAAGAATTTAAGTCAGTTATCAATAGACTATGTCAATCATTAGCTAAAGGTAGAAAATACCTAAATATTTTATACCGCGTAAATTTCGATCCCGTGGAAAATATAAAATCATTCCATGACATTCCATAGGAACATTTTTTTGAGATAAAAACTATCCTATGTGTAATTCAAGTTACCCTCTATGTCTGTGCCAAATTTCATGAAAATAGATTCAGTAGTTTTTGCGTGAAGGCGGTTATATAGCCCATATATATCTGACAAAGCTACAATGATGCAAAGGACATTGGGCATCTTTGTATGGAACACTTACCTACGGCGAACAAAAACAAAATTAGATCCGGTGGATAGGCAATTAAATCTAGTTTACAATAGTATAGTTCCCATATCTGTGGGTTGTGGGATTAAGGAGAAAATGGACATTTAAAAAATAATCATAAATATATTTTTTTATTTTTTGGGCAATAATTAAAGAGGAAAAAGGAATCAAAAATAATTTAGAAACATATTTTTCTCTTAACTTTTATTCTGCCGCATCCAAATCTGTATTCTCCCTCGTATTATAATATTTTATTTTCTACCAACTCTCTGCGATGGTATAATTCCATTGTATATACTCTATTTGGCCGCATGTGTTCGTGGCAATAAGATTTGGGCAGTTTCATACGGTATATTCCCAAGGTAAATAAAAGTAGCTCGTCGTAAGTCAATTGTGGGAAATCTCCTAATTCGGGATCGTTTGCATCTAGCGGCATGAATGTGACTCTTTGTCTGTTTAAGTTGTTTCGAATCACGTAATCAGCCAATTCATTTTCTCTATTTATGTTCTCATTTATTATATTTATAAACTGTGTGGCATGAGCGTTATCTCTATATGGTCGATTAGTAGCATTGATGAGAGCTGCAGCTCTTTTAAAATCAGTCATCATATTTGTCAAAGCTACATTAAAATAAACGTGGCGGAATATCTTGAAGTCCTTTTTAAAGCGACCATTGATCGTTTCAACCACCCAACGACACCATAGTAATTAGCCGTGATTTATTTGCATCTACTGTGCTTAACTGCTCTCCTTTTGCTCTTGGGCGAGAGTGAGAACGAAACATGCACATCAACTTGTCGGATTTAGTCAGATTGGCTTTACAAAAATACCACGGAGTGATATTTTAACTTACTGAGCGGTCATGTTTAGTAATTAGTAATAGTTTCAACTTAAAATATGATTTTCATTTTACTAATTATTTCCATTTTCCCATTGTTTTGAATCAAAATAACTACACAATATTAAATATGATTGTAAACACTATCATTTAAAAATGTTTTGGATTATGTTCGCGACTTTTAAAAAATCGGGTAAAAAACGCCCAATGTCATTTATAAATAGTGCATTGTTAGAGATGCACTGCCACGCTGTATTGCAGCTCGCTTAGAAAATATCGGCGCGACAGGAGAGGTACAATAAAAAGCTGTGGTGTCGCGTTTCCTACTGTGTGTAATTATACCGCTGCCCATGGAGGTAGGAGGAGGAAGGAGGGCAAAGCTTTTGTGTAACCTCTATGCAGATATCTATGAATGTCATAAAAAACGGAGCCATTTTTAGACTGCTCGTTTAACTTTTTGCATAATAGAACATAAAATACTACTATACGATATACTTTAAGTATAATATAATACTAAATCATAAAATTCCATACCGAGGGCACCATATGAAACTTTATTTTTTCCTTGAATCTTACTTTAATCTATTAGTTGCTTATTTATGCACACTTATTAATTCATTATACTATAAAGTTTTTCATGAACGGTCCTAACGTTAGCAGGTGGCATCAGAGGAACGAGCCAGACAACTCACTTGCGGCTGTGGGCTGCTCTGGATCTCATAATACGGACCCGGTCTATCGCCGAGGCTTGTTGCCAACAGATTCGGGGCCACCTCATCCTCCTAAGGCGAATGAGGGCTTCCGTGAGATTATAGTGGATAATGGTTCTCCCACTAGGGAGTTCAGAATCCCGAACCCACCCACTCAGGATCTTCCAATGACTCCGCATGCTTTTCTTTTCTTACTTAAAAAAATAATATTATAAAACTTACCGAGGTTTACCGTCAAGCGATAAAATCTTTCACTGAACATTTTACTCGTAAATTTAATTAAAACATTTTGTATAATTTTATAGTAAAGTTAACGCCGTATCTCCAGATCATCACTGCGGTCGCCTCTTAAAAATAAATAGTAAATAAAAGGTATACCTGCACTTTACAGTCTTTAAAAAGGAATGAAAGTCGCTGTGACTTTAAAGCATGATCGTAGTTACTATAATATTATTTATAGCCAAGAGTCTAAATTTCTACGCGTACTATTTTAAAGTGCATTTTTTGCTGCGGGCAAAAAAGCAGTTTAGCGAAGTAAGTGCTGAGGAGCTGTGCAGCTTTAGTAACGAGAGAACTAAATATGTGGAGCTCTTAATGAAGATGACGTGCGTTACAGTCCGTACGGCATCAGATACGAGTACTTCAAGTTTAAGAATTTGGGACTGTTCAACGCCCATGCTTCCGTATAACTTTTATGCGGGTGTCTGTGGACGTCGGTAGGCGAAAAAAATGGCTCCGACTGCTCGTTTTTCCCCCTTAAACTATAAAATAACAAAAAATATATCTAGCAACAAAATTAATATTCTCTTCGTTCCTATTGTTCCGCTTATGAGCGAACTTCAGTTTATGATAATTAAATTTCATAAGTAATTCATTCAACCTACTAAAGGAGTTTTTAAGGCACCCGAGAGGCCTCCATGTAGCTTAACGACTATCACAATTACGCGATGAACGGAATTAGAAGATTTTAGTGCCGCATGAAACTTCGTTATCGAGTTACCACACTAAGCGAAGGTCACCGCTCCGGGCTCTGTATTTATTTGACTTTGCTTAACCAAGTTTATGTTAAAGTACTTTAAATTACATTACAGGCGTGACCGGGGAGTTTCTCTGCATAATTTTTTTTTTCACGGTATAAGAGAGCAAACATCATTCAATCACCAGTCAAGCCTCTCTTTCATGACTAACGGCGCCCATAGACATCCATATAGTGGTTATACGCGTTCCCTTCTCTCTCCTTCTCCTCCATAGACCACCGGATACTACCACACCTCATGAAACGCGACAGCACAGCTGTCACTAAAGGCCTATATCGTGTAAGCGAGAGATACTTAATACCTCTTGCTGACATTATAAGTAGGTAGGATATAATATCAGCGTGGAGTATCAGCTATCATGTCGCGTTCTGTCTGTAATACATGATGCAGACCACTGACCATCAAGACGTTTATTTATTTATTTATTTTTAATGTTCTAGGGGGGCAAACGAGGATTCGGAGCCATTTTCATGACTACCGACGGTCATAGACATTCGCATAGTGGCTCCTTGCACCTCCCACCTTCATGGGCCACCGGCTACTTACACACCGCACGAAACACAACAGCACAGCTGTCACTTTACGCCGGTCTCGTGAGTCGTGCTAGCGAGAGGTACCTCCCCGATCGTTCCGGCCCAATTCGGCTGCACGCAAGCATGCAGTGTGTCACTACCTCTTAGATTGTCCAATCAATATGCAATAAATTCACTTTAGTAAAACTCAGCAACTGAAAGTTTTTTTTTAAACGAGCAGTCCGGGCCATTTTCATGATTACCGATGCCCATAAACATAAGCATAGAGTTTATATAGATGCCGACAACGACAGCACAGCTGTCACTTTACGCCGGTTTCGTGTAAGTGGAACGAAAACCTCTCCGCTTGTGCCGGCACAAATCGGCTAAATGCATGCCTGTAGTGTGGCACTACCTCTTACTAAGGTAACTTAACATAAAAGTATTACCCCTATTATTTAAGTTATAAAATATTAAACTCTCTTTATTTTTCCAGAACATTTTTATTCAAATTATAAAGTTTTGACTGTTTATTAAAACTTTAACTGTATTTTCTGCCATTTAGTTAAATAACTTTATAAAACTTATAATTCGTTTTCAGAAAACAATTTACAAAATAAATATAGTTTAAATTAAATATTTACTTACATGTCTACATATTTGATGCTATTTTCATTCGCGTATACTTCTGTAACAATAGAAACAAACGTTTTTTTAATACATAAAAGATTATTTATTAAAATAAATGGTTAAGAATATTGAAATCGTAAATGAGCAATTTTTATGATCAGTTATGACAACAATATATACGTTCCAGCTCTAGTTTTATGGAGGCAGAACAATTTGGCTAAAACAAAGCATCTTATAGATGTTATATGATAACGAAAATATATAATTAGTTTTTTGTAAAATAACGAAATTTCATATTTAGAATTTTGACAGAAAATCAACGAAAATCGAATTATATTTTTTAATTTAAGATTTTTTATCTATTTAAGGTTTTGAATCTATAAATACATATTATGAATATATAATATCCACGAGCAGGGTGAGATTGGTACCCGCGAACTCAAGCGCGACGTGTGCGTTTTTCCCACCTACGTTACCACTACGCCAAACGCTCGTCGTGGATATTTGTAGCCGTTTAAAAAATTCTGTAGCCGTTATAGATATCAGAGATAAAATCTCTATGGGAGCCGTATTCTGATGTGTAATTGATTAAAAACCAGCCAATAGCGATTCAGGAACGCACACGGAGGGTTATACGAACTCATATATAGAATTGTAAAGGTTTTCATGACTTAATTAATATTTACCTATTTTTGGAATGTACGCTCATAGAATATAGAGGCAACCCTTAAACATTTCAACTGTCTAGCTATAACGATTCATAGATAGAGCTTCGTGAAAGACCGACAAACGACGGCGGAGTCTTAATGACAGCAGCCCGTATATCTCTTTGATGTGGATCACTAAAAAGAAGACGCGATTTCCACTGCATCAATTAGTATTATTAGTTAATACCTAAATCTAACCTAAAAGAATCATTATTCAACCATCGTAAGAACAATGAACGCCAAAGAACACTAATATGTCGCTATATTATTTATCTGAATGTGTGATCCCGATCATCAATTCTCGCTTTCACCGCTTGATAATGGATTTCGTAATACCAGTATCGTTTGTCCACGGATTCCAAACAACAAACGTTAGGAACTTACTAATTGAATGTTAGCGATCCAAATAATTTATTGTAGGCTATTTTTCAAGGGAACCTTATGCGTTACAATGGCCAAACTACTTTCGGTAATTGCCGTTTATCAAGAAATTTTCCAGAGCTCCGATTCCCCGGACCCTTTTGAATTTATTCCTTTTTTATTTACGAAATACTTACGAAGGGCCTTGTAAGCCCTGTAAAGGGGAGGACAGGGTAAAATTATTGCTTGCTGTCTTTGCGAAATATCGGGCAGGTCATCTGTTTTTCAGAATACCCGTTCAGTTGTTGTTATTTATTTTGCTGAATCGCATTCCTAAAGAGAATAAATAGTACTATATAAATAAATTTAGCTGTTTTCTTTATAATCTTTCGTTTCTTAGATTAACGTTTAGAATTCATGTGATTAATCCAAAGTTTTATAATATTATATAGACACAAGATATACAAATGGTTAATTATCAAATTCTCAATCTAGCTATGGATATAAAAGGCGACTCTGACTGACACTTTGACTAGTACATCAACGCACAGGCGAAGCAACTGTACCTAGAAAGTGAAATTTAGTTAAGAGGATTCTTTCATGATGTATCACAGGATTTTTACAAGTAAATTGATATAAGTGATTTTGTTTCTTTTTCAGAGAAGAGATAAAAATTCAAATCCCGGCTAATTTTACACTTACAAACATTTCTACAAAGTTGCACGATATAAAGGTTATAATTAAATAAGAAAAAATACAATTAAAGAGAAGTAACTCTGAGTTAATTAACTTATAAACAGAGATATATAGTGGGACTCAAGCAGTGAGCTTGTTTCTAAAACATTTCGGGAGATATAACGCAATTATAATAGTACAGTCCACACATGTTAGATAAGTTAACAATAAATGCTGGCAATTAGTAGCAACGTTATTGCTTTACCATTTATTTCAAGCGCCATGTGTCCCGGAATACTGCGTTTTGCTTTTTGAAAGTTTGTGATGATAAACTATAATTTATTATTACTCTTCCGTTTGCTATAAATGACTGTCCTTCTAGGTGACGTACAACGCTTTTTGTGGTATAGGGTGGCAAACGAGCAGTCATTTTCATGACTACCGACGCCAATAGACATCCGCATATACAGATGCGCTGTTCTCCTTTCTCTTCCCACCTCCATGGACCTCCAGCTACTTACACACCGCACGAAATGCGACAGTACATCTGTTACTTTAATCCGGTCTCGTGTTAGCGAGAGGTAACTCCCTGATCGTGCCAGCCCTATACGACTGCATGCAAGCATGCAGTGTGGCACTATCTCTTACTAGAAACTCGTTCTATGTACCGTCCAACTCTGTAATAATAAATGTATATCAAGATATTTTTTATGTTTACGAATTCATATAAGTAGTAGGACTCTTTCGATGACAACCGACAGCTAAGCCTAATTATAATAAAGATGTGTTGTACTATATCCATTTTCTCCGGAAACACATAAATCACACCAAACGTGAAAACAAAGTAATTTTCAATTTAAGGTTGTTTTATTGTAAGCTAGAGGTACCAGTCCGGCCGTGCCGGTCCAATTCGGACGCAATTTCGAATTTTTGGTTAATCGAATCCAATGATATGGTGAAATTCTTCATATTATTATTATAATTTGTTACTAGCTGTGCTCCGTGGTTTCATCCGCGTAAGTTATGATAAGAAGAACGAGTTTTCATAATCGGATAACTATTTCCGAAGGGTATGAAATGTTTGTATGTTTTTCAATACCTTTAATGTAGTGAATTTTAAAAGCTCGGTCATTTCCTGAAATCATCGCAAACATTAACATAAAATGAATAATAATGAAGTAGTTAAAGCAATAATATTTTACGTAATACACACGTAATATACAAAAGTAACGCACTGCCCCATTTAGAGGCATTGTAGATAAGGTCCTAAGGATAATTCCGTTGGAGCATTTCTATGATAATACAACAAGAATTAGTTAGTACGCCGCTAACAGCTCAGCCAAGACCCCAATGTCTCAGCTAAAACTTTACACTCGAAAACAGCGCACTGTTCAAAATTTTGATTAAATTAGGAGTACGTGCTGAAGATTTAACTTTGTTATCGTACCTACTTGATTCTCGTGGAAATAAGTAATTGCGGCATCTAAACTTTCATAATCTTAATCCGAGGGATGATCTTGCGGTTTTATGGAGGAAGTGCTTTAAACATTTACAGGAAACATTTCTTTGTATTGAAATATTGGCAGCGCCTCGCGGCTTTACCCGCACCGGTTGTGATTTTTTCATACAAACTTTCAACCCCTATTAGAATCCCTTGGGGATGAAATTATAAAGATCCTCGATTAGAGTTCAGCTACACTCCCCGCGGAATACACATGCTATATATAATTAGGGAACACAAAGAATTGACCTTTTTGCATATTACCGAAATATATTGTATAAGTATAAAATATTGTTAACATATTTTTAGTTAAACCATCATCAATACTATTTTCCATGAATTAATTACAAACAAAAAGAGATAATATTACTAAGATATATACCTAAATAATACGGAGGTTTCAATGTGCTATTTTTTATATTAGCTTTATAGAAATAAAAATATGGGATTTAGATTTATAAATGATCAAGTTCACTTAAGCTAGCTAGAATCGACGAGTACATGCCGAGTGTCTAGGGTACCTATACCCGATGAAAGCTTGACACCTGCAGATCTCAGCATACGTTTACCTCCTATCGTCTAATAGGTCTCCTCGCAGAGAATGGGAGAGGGCCTATTCCCCTCCGACTAGAAAAGTTGTCGCGAACCTCGCTCTACCTTCTTCGGGTTGCTTCTGATAGCGTGTCGGATAGCCCTAACCAGAGACCCCAGGCTAGGTCTTAGAGCTGGAGAACGGCGACTTTAGTCAAGCTCTAGCGTTCTAAGCTTGCAAAAACTTGCAAAAAAGATGACAGCATTTAAGGAGTTCTGCATAAGAATGACGGATGACGAGTTGACTGGGTGATACAAGAAGTAGAGGTAAGTATATTTGTATAAAACCATAGTTCAACCATAGTACCAAGTGAGAGGTTCTCCTCTCCAATAACCGTCAAGAGCTCCTGGCGCCATTGCACCCACGCAGAGCACTCTGCTAGAGTGTGCATTACCACTGTCGTTAAGATGTTTTGTCAGACATCTCTACCAACATTACCATATCCAAAAATAAGACATGTCTGGTCGGCCAAGCCAGGCAAGTTTTACTGGTTTTGTGTATGATATATTAGAAGTTAAATTAAATAATTTGATAAGATATTTTTATGAATTTGGAGGAAGACAAATCTGTAAATACTGTGACATGTGGTAGTTCTTTATGCCTATTAGAAACGGGTGTGAAAAATGAAAATGTTGTTTTTCAGTTATTGAGAATTAATTATAATAATTAAAAATACACTTCAACGGGAACGTACATTTAATCCATATTAAGTAAACAACAATAAAATATTAAAGCAACTGTAATCCACAATGCCAATTACGAATAAAATTGTACATTATTAATGTATTGTATCATAATTTTATTTTATGTCCGACTGCGCTATCCGAGTACACGATCTGTTTTTAATCGTTGTTACAAAACGTGTACACCGTGTTCATACGTGTGTTTTTATTTCCAATGTTTATTCAGAATTTGTTGTAAGTCCGATAAAAAACTATGTATGTCTATTTTCACGGAGCAATTGTTATTTTGTTACGTAGATGATAGAATAATATCGAACGAGTGGTATTTTCTTTGGATGTTGCTAGCAGTTATCTACCAGCTGTCTAGCTAATTAGGTAGCTGTTTTAAAAGTCGTTTGAATGAAAGCATAAAAACGAGTCGCATTCAAAAGTTCTAAAAATTGGAGCTACTGGTGTAGCATTTCTATCAGCACCTAAATTGGTTTACCACACCGTTATTATTCGTTAATATTAAGACTTTAATAACTTTTAATATCTTAGGCAGCTAGACGTGCTTCAACTAGACTCTCCGTTTTCTCTTCTCTCACGTTTTACGCAAACGTGTTTATTTTATATGGACCTTATTCTCATGTCTATGTTAGCGTTGCAGGATAGAGTTGTATGAAAACTAGTCACAAAGATCATCACAAATAACAGTATGCCCCGAAATTATTAGGATTTTCGATAAGATCTAGTTTTTCAAAACTCTCGAAGTAACAGTGCTTCAATTCCAAAAATTCCAATACCAGTGCTCCAGGCAAAGTTATATTTTGTATTGAAATCGGTAGCATACGTCCGTTACATGCGCTGAATATTTTTACAAATAATCGAATTCGCAAACGCGGCGCTTGTATATCGCAATAATAAATAATTCTCAAAAGAAAAATTCTCATTTCTATATCTTTATTTTTATTAACAATATTAAAACACTAATGGAAAGAACGACATACACCTTGTTTTATTTGGGATATTGCTTTATTCTCTTAATGTGTTATATAATCTATATTACTGCGAGATAAAAAATCTCTTAGAAAATAAAACTAAGTGTGCTAACTAGAATGCGCAACTGGAGTAAACTCGAACGAACTTAATTGTAAAGTGAAAAGAGCGTAATAGATGTAACGGCCGTAAGCGCTGCATAGCGTTATACAGGTGTTGCCCTCAATTTCTCCATTTAAGTTTTACATAACTTTGAAAAGATACTTTTTTTTTGATAAATAGATATAGATAGACCTCTTTAAAGAGTAAAGTCCAAAATAACCAGGTAAAATTATTATAATTACATAATTCGATTTGCAGCAAATAATAATCGGACTAGCGCGACGGAATGCCTCTCTATTAAATTCCACAATTTTTATCGTTCGCTACATAGTTCCATAAATAAAAGGTCAAATTTTGTATTGCGTGTCTCATATCATTTGATTAGTGCTCCCTTCCAAGTGGGTCACATAACTTCAGCTTGTAGTACAAGCTCATTTAATAAACATGTTATGAAATAGATTACATTTTAATAGTGGAAATTAAGGTAAATTTATTAATAATGTTTCGTAAACTATCCTTGCGTTAAACTATTAAAGGTAAGTGAAATGTTTTGTAAGTGTTATTCGAAATTAATTTCATTTAGGAAATATTTGTGTATATGTCAAATAAATATTGATATAAATAATGTTAAATGAGTGAGTGACCTGAGCTTCATCGGACTTCTTTGGGCCCATTTTTTATCCGATTGTAGATTCAGGTCAAGAATTTCACAATCGCATGCTTACTTCTGGGCCAAAGAGATGACATAGGACTATAAATGAAACAACAAGTATATCAATCACTAATTCTATTGAAATTGTACGTGGAAAATAGATATATGTTAGTATGTTATAGTCATGATTAATAAATACTATAATAAGGCTCTTTCTTTATTCCCTTATAAATCCTGTTTTTACGTATTGTAATGACTAAGTTTCAAAAAATCTTTTATATAAATATTTTACGTTTTAAGTGTTTTCCAAATTACTAAATAAGGAATATCATACATTACTAAAAATATATATAAAAGTAATTCCAAAATTTATCCTAAAAATTGTGACTATACGCCGGACTCGTGGTCACACCAAATTGTCACACCAGTGTGACAAACAGGATTTTTTTTCTTGTTTGTCACACCAGTAATATTTCAACACCATTTATCATTTGTCACTATCAACTAGTAGGTAAAAAACTTAACTAAGTCACCTGTTGTATGTAGTTGTGTACAGATTGCAAAAAAAACGCATAAGCATAATAAATTATATAAATGTTTAATACAAGCTAAATAATAATAAATAAAAACCGACCCGTGTGCCCGACACATGTGCCTACGAACTCCAACCAGCTTCCTGATGTGCTGGACATCATAGTAAACAAGCAGTTACTCACCACCCCTGATATAGAGGTGATCTACGACACTACCACTCAACACCTACCTCTGCTGATTACGCTAGACCAGGGGGCAACCCTCCGGGGGGATGTAAGGACTAGAGCCAGGGTCGACTGGTCTGT
>LUGF01038741.1:12871-26997 GCA_001625245.1 Calycopis cecrops | reverse complement strand
AAATAAATATTTGAGTTTTTTTTGTATTAGTTACTGTAAAATACTCTATAGTTCATAATCATTTTTCAGTAGCATTAAATTATGCATTGTATTTTATCAAATTATAAACCAAGCATCATACCAGTTTTACATGTTACTATAGAGAATAGGCTATTTGACACAATCAAAAATATACTACGAATTATAATCATCATAATAAATAAGATAATAATAAACCGTGTACAAGTCTATTTTATATAAAAAAGTGCATATTTATTGTAAAATTTGTGAAATGATGTAGCAATTATTTATCAATGTCAAAAACGTTTTGTGATCGGTTGAAACTCAGATGACGTCACTGGCAAGTAAACTCTAGCCGAACTGTTTATACTTTTGTCACTTGCGTTTGAACTCAATCTAATCATATTGCGCTGCCATGACAGTTTGCACTGTTTTAGGCGCGAGTGTAATATCTCAAACTTTAACATTATTTTTTGTTGTTAATACTGCTTATTTTCTGGAAATATTTATGTAACATGTTTAACAAGTCATAAAATATGAAATAAAAAAAAATCAAAATATCATCAAATACCCTATTATATAATATAGAATACTATAGAGGTAATTAATTATGATGAACAATGCATTATTCTTAAAATCTGATTCTTACAACTTACCAAGTACTCAATAGTCATAGCAGCGATTCCTGGCTCTAGCATTTTATCATCCAAGAGCATTTGCAAGGTAACTCCTCTTCCAGGTAATGATTTGCCTCCAGGTTGTGCTTCAGAATCCTAAGAAAATGTTTTATGTTTGAATAATGGAATTAACTTTGCATTACAATATTAAAACAAAAAATATACATCGAAGAAAGAATTTTATGTAACAGTATTAAAAGAGCCTTTAAATTAAAAGAGCCTAAACCTTTAAAAAATACATTAAAAGAATAAATCAGATACTAGCATAGCAAACTATCATATTGTACAACATCATATTGTATATTCAGTGGTGTAACTACAAGGTGGTAAGTCGGCAAAATGCCACAGGCCCCTAGCCAGAAGGGGCCTCCGGTCAGAGGAGAATCGCAACTCTCAACATTTATTATTACACACATAGTAAAAAAAAAGCATTAAGTTGTTGGGGGGTCCAACCAATGAATATTTACCACGGCCTCGAGTGGAGTATAGTTACTCCACTGTGTAGATTCTTAATTTTAAAACTCTAAAGGTGGTAATTTTAGTATATGGTGCATATTAGCTGCGATTCCTTAGATAATTATCAACGCCCATAAGCATCCGCATGATTGCTATGCAAATATGTTGCTCTTTTCTTCTTCCTATTCAATTGTAGCCATTAAAATGCAAAAACCACAAGAAACACATCATCAAAGATATCACAATGCGGTAGTAGCATCTAAGCGCGAGGAACCTTCCCTGGATATGCTGGCCCAATTTAGCTGCAGTTCTAGTAATGTGTAAAATAAAATAAATTTGACAGATACCTCATCTGTGAATTCATCTCCACTTGCAATTTCTTCTTTCATTTCATATTGAGACTCTTTCTGAGATTCAATGGTATTGTTTTTGTTTTCATCTTTTATTGGTATAGAAGTGTCTACGGTGTCAGATAGGGAAGCATTATTATTAGCAGTATTTCCCGACATTAATGCAGCCGCTAAATGGGAAGTTTGATAATCCATTCTTAAATTGCACAATTAATACCTTTCATAAAAGCGCAAGGTATAGAATACATGTAAAAAAAAGTGCTACGCTAGTTTATTCACATAAAATAAAAAGCTTTTTTCAGACTGATCGCCGTAGAGAGTTAATCGCTAGGAGGTCCCAATTTACTCTATTTAACAGTAAGTAGTCGACTTATCCACTAGAGTAAAGATTGAAAATATCAATTTTCATTCAAGAATACGGACTAAATAAAGAACAACATACTAATTATTTACTAAAGACTTATCCGCAACACGATTGTTTACGTTTACACAAAAATCAAAATGCAACATAGAAGAACTGTCACTTTTTTTTCAACTCATTGCACAAGAATTTTGCGCTGATCTTCAATATTATGTTTTGCCCTTAGATCATTTATATGTAACTGTTATTTTTAAAAGTAAACTCAAAAGTGCTTAAATATTGAAATATGAATATTTAAATAGAATTTTTCTTATGCTTTATTTAAAACTAAAGATATTTTTCCTTAAAAGATTTGCATTACCTATCGGAAATATAGAACTAGAATAACATGCCACGCAATATTAGTATTTTCCAATTTTTTTAATAATTGAAATCGCATCATGTGCTTTGTTTTTAAAATTTATTTTTGGTTGATTTATAAATAAATATTATAATTTATAACTCCGTTATTCCAAGTTCTTCGCACTTTCCAAGTTTAGAATAAAAAAGTGACATCTGACGTTTGTCAGATTTGATTGGGCAGATATCAAACCTTAAATTGTCAAAATAATCAAACACGTGTTGCTAGCTTAGTAGAATTTCCATCAAAATTGGTGCACATCCCCATGTCGTGGCAACAATTACATTTTTGAAATAGCTGATGTTAGCAAATCATTCTTATGGTTCAATATGCATTGTATTTCGTAGTTTCGTAGTTTCAATTACTAAAAATGTTAAATCTGCCACTAAGCCAAGTCCACATTTTAATAAAATAATAACTACCTATTTTATTCTTCTATCTATATTTTATAAGGTATTCGAATAGTCTGAAATATTCCTCATACAAAGCTCTGAAATCAACTCAGCCTTTTTTAAATAAGTATATAGTAATATATAATAATTGAACCTGGCACATAAGTTTTTCTACTACATTATTAGTCTTATACAAAATAATGTAATTGGTATTACAAAAGTGTTATGCATCATCATCATCATCATCAGCCGGAAGACGTCCACAGTTGGACAAGGCATTTGCGTAACTAGCGATTATTTAATAACACTTGTGTTATTACTTATTAAATAATCGTAAATACTAGTCGCACTAAGATCATATTTTATCAAATGGACCACAGGCAGCGACAAAACCACAGACTAGATTGGAAAAAGCTGCACGTCCCTTACGCTAAAGTACATTTGTAAAAGTGACTTAGACGAAAATTAAGAAATACTTACAAAACTCAAAGTAACTTAGGTATTTGGGCTAACGTATGATGTTTCGCACTACCTGCCGCAGGACAATATATCTCCTAGATCCGGCAGAAGATATTTTTTCGTCTACTTGCGGGTATTTGGTCAAGTTACGTGCAACGCTGCTGGATTAAGCTCTGGCGAGACCCAGATAGGCTTGCCAACTTCAAAGTATGAATTTGCGGGAAATAACGATTTCAAATTCGGGATAGAGGTTAAAAAAGCGGAATCCAACTATATGTTTAGAAAAAAAAACTTTGCAAATCTGAATAATGACAAAAATAGTAACACTTTCTTAAAATTAGAAAATTATTTTTGAAATTAGTATTTTTCTCGACACTTCGTGCCCTCACTTGACCAGCCGAGCTATCTGTGGTGGTCGTGCATAGTCTATGTATGTAAATGCACGCTGGGTTTGTAGCGCATCAGAAAAACGGAACATTTGCGTCCCGCACATACCCTGAGCGAGACGTTTTTTGAAAGGTCTCAGAAGCGGGACGGTTGGCAAGCCTAAACCCAAGGGCTTTTAGGCCTTCAAGTTGAGAAGGGGGTTCTTTTATGGGAACAAATGTTTCTTAAGCATTACGGGGCTGTAGACCCCCTAAGCCCCACCTAGATCCGGCGCTGGTTACTTGTACGTCTAAAGCAATAGAAAACAGGTCCCTATGTCTATTAACAAAATCAAATAGTTTGTTATACCTCACAGCAGTAAAACGTTTCAGAAAAAGTTAGGCACTCCGGGCAAATTTTAAAATAAAGAAGTAAACATCATACCAAGGGTGTGTTTTAAAAAATATTATCGTCTAATTGTAATTTTGTTAAATAAAAATTGATTTGTTGGTTCTTAAAAATACATGGATCGTTGTTCGTACACGAAATGTATCGACTTCAAGGTCAAGGACGCCGTGCTTCGCGACACGCAAGCTTGATGCCACGTGATGACCAAGAAATATGTTTCTAACATGGGACAAAGTATTTGTATCTAATATTTATTTTTTTGTTACACAAATCTAAAGTATTATTGATTCCGAACCAAACTTGAAAATTTGGTCTGTGACCAAAAACTAACCCTGTATACCTACTGCAATCAATTGCATGACATTTTCATGGTTATAAGAAAATTCTCCCATAGTGATTCCCATTATACATATCTAGGTAAACCAGAAACTATTTACTTCTAGGTTTATCAAAAAAAATGGTAAAAAAATTTGCGGATAAATGTGTAATAGAAATTGTAGTCTGGTATTTTGGGAGCCAGCCAATTTGTATGTTGGACATTGGCAACATTGAAATAACAATAAACACAGTCAAAACTCAAATGTCAATTGTCAATTGTCAGTTGTCACAGAGAATTGTTTATTGTATTTTCTTGATTCTTCCTTGGTAAAGAAATTAGAAATTCTTTAGTTTGTGAATAACCGGTTTCTGAAATATATGTATGCGGAAATACTTAGTTTTTACAGTAAAGATGAAAAGAGATACTTAATAAACCATTTTTTCCCCAAATATATGATTAAAGTACACAATGGCTGTCGTAAAGACGCCCGTGTTAAAAGTAATTTTGTGTGGCGAATATGGAGTAGGAAAAAGTTCTATATTTCGAAGGTTCATTAATAATACATATCTTCCCTGTGCAGACCGCAAATCCACATTAGGTCTAGATCATTTTGAAAAAATATACAATGTTGGAGACAAAGAAGTCAAGGTTAATTATGTGCACTAATTAAATTATTTCCGGAATACAATCTTTTGAACATTTTAAACGAAAATTAAACTTTAGTTGCAGCTATGGGATACCGGTGGCATGGAAAGAATCGCTTCTGTCACATCAAGTTATTATAAATTTGCTGAAGCTGCAATTTTAGTTTTCTCCTTGGATAATTCTTCATCGTTCCATATATTGAGTCAACATCTTTTGGATATTGTGACATATGCAGAGAATGCTAAAATATTTCTTTGTGGCAACAAATCTGACCTGGAAGGTTCATGTCCACAAGTAACAGATGCCGATATTGAAACATTCTGGTGTGTATTCAATTTTTCTACTTATTTGTTTGTACCATATATCAATAGATCAAATCCACAAAAGAGATCTGTTTAGTAAAGTAGTTACAATCTTAATTGAATCTTAAATGCAACTATTGCAAAGTGCTATAATATGCAGAGCATTTTAAATTTAATTTGAAGATATTTTATTAAGTTCTTTTAACCACTTGGTATGGTCTGACTTAATGTTGATTATAGCAATACATATCTTACAGTGTTTGTTTAATAAGGTGTTAATTGTATTATTCCAGTGAACAATGTCATAATCTTATAAGCAGTACCTATAAAACCTCATGCAAAACAGGCAAAGGCTTGGAGGAAATGTTTTCTGATATCGCTTTACAACTGGTAGAGTCGAATCGTTCTCGAATTGAGTTGCAAACATTAGATCACAACAGTTTCAAGATAAGTAATCCAGAGCCAGCTGAAGAACCGTCCTGTACTTGCTAAACTTTTCTTATCCACCAGTGAGAGGATAACAGCAAAAGGTATGATATAGGAAAATATACTGCTTTGTATTATTTATGGTAAATATCATGTAAACAAGGTCAAGATCTGATAAGATTAAAATGGGTTTCTCCATTATTGGTAGAGGAAGGGAAAGGTAAGTGATAATTAGTATTCTACATTAACTGGTTCATTTCGCCTGATTAGATGTATTCATCTTGAAGTGGACAATCCACAAACCACTTACAAGTTTCTGTATTTTTTTTGTATTTCTCCTACCTGTGCACATGTGTCTGGTGTTACAGAAATGTGGGTATTTAAATCAAGGTGGCCATAAGCATTAGTAATATTTCTCTACTATTGAACTGCAATGCTATGATTTGTTACTTTATTTTGGTGCATCACAAAATTTTATAATTTGTGTGCCTAAAAGATTAAATACAGTCTGACCTGCCTGACAGATATCTACTGTTCTTGTAATATGGCTATGTATGCCCCAGGTTAGTGTGTAATCAAGTATAAAATCATCATTCTTATGGGTTGATATTTTTTTGGTATCTTTCCCAAATATAATGATTTTGTTGTTGTTTGTAACTACGTAATTTTTATTGCGACAAAATATTTATTCTTTGATATTTTATACTAGTAAGGCAGCTTTTATAGTTAATTCTTTTAAATATTACGTAACAGTATTTGGTAATAATATAATTGAGTTGTATTTATTATATTATAAGTTACTCAATGGGAAAGACAAATATAATACAATAAATCTAATAAATAAATAATAAAGTAATACTTGAACGACCCCTAATGTGGTTGCTTCCGCTTGAAACAAAGGAACAAATTGCGAGAAAGCTTAGTATTCTTAGTATAAAGATAGATGCATATTGTAATTACTTTACGGGTTTTAACACGGTAAAAATCAGTCGGCTCGGGACCACGGCTGGTGTAACCCAGTCGAAACGTCGGGCAAAGGTATATATTTTGGCCTTTAATTGTTACCATGTTAAAACCCGTAAAGTAATTACAATATGTGTAATAAACACGAAAGTCTCAAATAAAGATACATGGCTTGAAGTCTAAGGATTGAAATATGACCTAACGGGAATAACGAAAAGTTTAATTTTTATTAAAATATTTTGTAGATACTTCTACACAAAATTTAAATTAAACACCATTTTAATGAAAGTAAAGTTTAAGCAATTAATTTTAGGAGCAGTTTAATAATAACATTGTAGTTTTTTTTTATTATTTCAAAAGAAATGTCTATTATTTTGCCACAAACCCCAGTATTAGTGCATGTTGCATTGAATAAATTGCAAAAGTGCTTATCAAAATTAATATTTAAATATACACAGACTACAAAAATACTAAATATAGCCTCTTTGTGAATCTGTTTTCTACCATGAATAAATAGTTTTAGAATTTAAATAAGTACAGGTTATGTTTTATTAGTATTTGCCAGGATTTCAATGCTTTTTATATTGCCATATTAATTCTGCATTAACTATCATATTATGTTGTGATTAATCCTAAAAATATGTGCAACAGAAGTATTGAATATTTTTTTAAGTACTTTTATTATTATTATTATTAAGTGTATGAATATGATAATTATGTTTAATACCCCCATGAGTATAATTTTAGTTTTAGCAGCTGATTATTGTCAGTGAAATTATTTTTTTTTCAAATATTCTAGTTTTATTCACGAGTCTCAAAATAGAAATAAATCAGGTGGCGCATTGTGAGGAGTTTAGAACACTTGGTCAAAGTATAAAATTGCATGACACACGTATGTATTTTTTACTATTCCTATTCTATTTCGTATGGAATTTTAACGAAATTCTATCTGAGGTGACCAAATCCGTTGACAGAGAGAATATAGAAAAGACCGTCATTAGCTTCCCGTATCGTACCTCACCTCTGTTAAGTGGTGTTAGTATAGGGTAGGTGGTGTGTCTAGTAATATTATTTTCAGATGTGTGTTAGTAACACACACAAGTAAAAAATATTACTGGATGGAAATAATATTTAATACTAGTGCGCCTTCAATGCACCTGCTAATAACTTGTTGCTATAACTGCACCAATATTTGATTCCATTACGACCAACATCTGAAAAATGAAAATAAATATGCCTAATACAATGTTCTATTTCAAGATCGTAAAATTTTACGCTTAATATTTAAAATATTACACAAGTCTCTCTAGTCCCAGTGTTGTGTAGTATTGTTACATATTATATTATGATAACGAAGTCGACCTATCGATAATTAAGTTTAATGGAACAGGTTTATCCAATATATTTTTCTATTTCTGTTTCATTTACATATTCTGCATTCTGTGCGAAACTGGATTTTTTGTAGAGGTGCGTTACGTACGCACCTTTTAAGATAGGTAAATATACTATCGGCTATTCCTATGGCTGCCTGTTTTTGTTATTTAAATAAACAAGCTATGGACCCAACAATTTGCCTAGTTAGGTATCTACTTCTAACTGTTTTAAAATTATCAAGAGTCGACTGTATTTCTATTCAAAGAAGGTATTTGTCGTGAAGTCTACTTCAAATAGTTTTTTATAAATAATGATTCTTTATAAATATTTTTTGTTTATACAAGGTTGATACAAGCAAGAGGCATTAAATAAAACCACATATTTAGTGTATTATTTTCAGGCTACACAATAAAAATCAGATCATTCGGAGCAATAAATTAGCCACAGGAATTTTTCAAAGTTTTTTCTCACTTCGTACACGCTGTATCGCCGGCTATGACCGGCCGGGATCATTCACCCCCGTACGAGGTTGCCGTTCGCTGCAAGAGTCGATACAAAGCATGTTTATGTTTTTTCGCTGTTTAACTTGTTTGAAAAAAGTATTTTCGTATACTTGTCGTAAACTAATAATACTTTTCAATAGTTTCGGATTAACTGTAGGCACTTATAGTATATGTGGTTTAATTTAATGCCTCTCGCTTGTATCAACCCTGTATAATTTTGCATAATAATTTTATTTCACATTTTACTAAGGGTACTAATGTACTAAGGTGATACAATTACTGTTTTTGAAATACTTATAAGTGGTCTTGTGTATGCCTGGACCTAAAGCGCTAGTAGACTATATTTTAGGGCATCTATTAGCAAGAAACATGTTTTCGTCAAATGTAACTACTAACCATGTGAATGTATTTTATATACTATTATTAATATTAAAGTACCTGAGTGTAAGTGTATTATTTTAGATTTATTGTACGATTTTTTTGCTTAATGCTTTTAAATTATATTAATAAGCATGAGGTTTGTTATTAATATGTTTATAATTGGTATTTACTATTTAGAAAGGTAAATACCTAGGCATTGTAGATTGTTAATTGGCCTAAAATGTTTATTATATTGTGATTGATAGGTACTTGCCTACCAACCTACTAATAATGACTGACTATATAAAACTATTACCACTAAGTTACTCCATTTACTATACAATTCTATGTGTTCTGCTAACTATCGTAAAATCACCATTTTACGAAATTTTTGTCTATTAACCATTACTTTTTGTGTCCTCGTGATTTTTAGAAAAGATCATCTTACAAATTTCTTGAAATATGGCAAGTAAATTAAATGGGTATTGTAGGGATTCCCCCAAATACGCTATGATTATCATGTTACTTAAGCTCTTGGATTTATTATATTCTACCCACATACTATAAAGCCAAAACGTAACATCTATAATCTGTGTAACTCTCAGAGCGAACACTTAGTACGCTGCGTTAGCGCGGCGCAGACGTCACACAATTAAAACAAAAAAAAACACGCGACAACGCGACGCACGCGTGGCGTTGTCGCAGCGTCTGCGCTGCGCGTACGTTCATCGAACGCCTACGCTGAACAGACGCTAGTGTGAAGGCGCTCTCAATGTTTCTACTTAATCTACTCTCTAATTACTTATTGTCCATATATATTTCATGTATGTTAGTAAAGAAAGTATTTAACTTATTATAATAAATAACATTTTGTAAATAAATATCGTGTGTAATACACGTTTTTTGACTTGAACTTTATTTTATTACCTAAATCAGTAAAATAATGAACTGTTGTCATACACTTCTGAGGCGGTGACGGCGATGGAAAAGATCGAAGAATATTATCGTTGTCAATATTTGTGTGGTGCCCTCGTGTGTATACACGATAGATAAGGTCGGAACCGTGTTATAATATACAATTTACGAAATAAAACTAGATTTTTAAAATTATAGTAAGTATTCCGCCCGCGTGGATTTTCGGACTTCAAAAATTATTCAAAATTTTAACTTATTAGGTTCTGATATGAAAGCTATATTAATGTAAAGTTTCATGAAAATCCGTCCAGTAGTTTCGGAGATTAGCCCGAACAAACGGACAAACAAAAAAATTAAAAATCACAGAAAAGTGTTCTGTTACTATTATAAAATGCCCCCCTATTAGTTTTTCGTAAATATATTCAATGTACAGACACTAAAATTTTACTGTTTTATTATATATATAGAAAATAAGGGAACTAACGAGCAGACGGAGCCACCTTATGACTACAGACGCCCATAAACGCCCACGTAATGTTTGAAGGATGTGAGGAAATTCACAAACCCACCGAAATGTTACAGTATAGAATATAGTACATATAGCTGTCATGCTAGCGAGAGGCATCTCCCCAGCCGTGCCTGCTTGATTTGTTAATAAAAACACTAATGCCTTTTAAAATATTACTTTATTTTCATTACACATTATTATTTGTTCCATTAACATGGGCATCCGAGGACTTTGTGTTAAAATCTTCAAAAATTGACTTTAAGCCAGGCCCACGTCTTTAACAACTATGTATGTAATTAATGAGATTTACAACATTACATACGTATATTGTGCATTTCTATATAATAAATTTGATTTATTTTCAGTGATGACATATATTTAAATACCTATATACCTAACAAATTTATTAAAAATAAACCAAAAACTACCAGTGCTATTTTATATTTATAAATTGTTCAATTTCTACTGTACTTTTCTTATTATATTGTAACAATTATAATATATTTAGTCGCGTGTGTACCAAAGCCTTAATGTTGAGACCACTGGATGTTCTTCAGATCTACACCTTCCTGGACCATCTCCCAGAGAGGGCTCATTTCTCGCAGGCGCTCTACGTGCCTTATCGTCTTTTCCGCTGTGTAGTCAACTTCGTCTATTGTCGTGAACCTTCCTAGGCCGAACCTGGAATATTTTAGTTTGTTTGAGTAAGTGTGTACCCAAATTTATAGGAGCATCACTTATTTGAACTGTCAAATTGAATATTATAAACTGTTCTCTATTAATGACAGATCCGGGATCACTATATCCTGTGACGCCGTGTTAATGAGGAATGAGAGAGGAAAACTCCACTCGAACCCTGAAGGTCATTCTATACGGGATAAAAGATTATTCCAGAAAAATTAATATCCACCTAATATTAGGGAAATTATTACACTCCCTCTCCAAGGCACCTGCTGTTGTCGTTCTGCGGCTGTAATCTCTCCTGTGACGTCCCAACACCCCCCTCAGGAAAAAAGGAAATAGAGAGTGCACGTGTGTTTGCGCCCATATTTGTGTACCGCATTATAAACGTGACGACCTGTCTCAGTAGTCGAAATCTGACCACGAAACTTTATTATGAAGACCTCTACCTGAACCCTATCGAATAATATTATAATAATTATAATATTTGTGGACTTATAAGTCACAAACAACATAACATTTTTATATATTTCATGTTAATTTAAGAAATTTTATATATTTAACATTTTTATTATTGAAATACATAATATAATAACCACCAGTCTGTCCATCCTAGGTCATGGATAATAATCCATAATCATATAGGGACAGACTGGTCGTCAAAATAGTATACCTTCCTTACCTTATAGAACTATGCGCTAAATCCTCGTCGGCTCCGATAGCTCGTAACACATAGGAGGGCTCCAGGGAGGCCGACGTGCAGGCTGACCCGCTTGAAAGTGCAACGTCTTTTAGTGCCATCAATAATGATTCTCCTGATAAAATAAGAAATAATGTGATGAGATGAGATCAGCTGTACAAAGCTCAACAACTTTTATTATTTCTCGTCTAAATTATGTGAGCAGTGAGCGAGATAAACATTCCTGTGGCTACTCAATATAGATTAAATACCAGTAAATTATTAAAAAAGTAATAAAATTGAAAACATCAGGTATGCAGATTTTTAATTAGTCTCTCGCAAGACTTGATTTGAAAATGAAATATTAAGAGAAAAATAAAGTTTACCTTCAACATATGCAAATGAGAGGTTAATACAACCAGGATACGATTGTTTGACGTCGCCGTTCCGTAGCACATGTGTCAACTTTGAGTAGATTTTTTCCAAAAACCTATTAGATAACATCTCCATCCAAGCGTGATCATATGCCATCTCGTGCTGAGCAATTTCACAAGCCGCTCCTGTAATATAAAAAATGATAATAGTTATCATATAACAATAGTTAATAATACATTATAAAAGTTACTCAAAAAAGTGGAAATATATTTAAATAAATGTATACAGATATAATAACATACTATCATCTCATCACATCATCACATCAGTTGAGCCTTTTTGAAGGAGTTCAACTACAAATATATTATAATCAGACACAAAATATTGATATTAATAAGATGGGTTTTATGGCATTTATCAGTGAATTTATCTGCAGGATCAAACTTATCACAAAAATATAAAAATTTTTCAAAACTATGCACTGAAGTAATAAAATTCTTTAATTTACTAAAAAATCTTCTATTTAAAATAAGTATTTTTTTTACCTAGACCTACAGCCAGAGGTGTCGGTACTGTGCCACTTCTCATTCCTCTCTCCTGCCCTCCGCCACTCTGTATTGGTTCTACTCGGACTCTTGGTCGGCGGCGTATGTACAAAGCTCCCACACCCTTGGGTCCATATAGCTTGTGGCCTGATATAGACATCAGGTCAATGTTCATGCTATTGACGTCTATAGGGATTTTACCTACAGCTTGAGCTGCATCAGTATGAAAAAAGACCTTCTTCTTTTTACATATAGCTCCTATTTCATTTATCGGTTGCTTTACACCTGTAAGATAGAAAGAAGGACAAACTTATTACAAATGGATTGCATAAAAGTAAGTTATGGTGATAAGGTTAGGCAAGTAATGTCAACTAGCAACATATAATATGTATACAGTAACGTATAAAAAAGGTGTATCTAAAGGTGCGGTAAAGGCTATTACACCCTTTTTCGTGTTTTTGCATTTTTGTAGTCTAGAAGGTCATATACATCTACTAAATTTTTTTCATGTCATTATTTCTTAATTTGGTGAGAAAATATAAGAATGATGCACATAAAAAAGGTATAGTCGTTATGAAAGCTTACATGTATTAAAATAAGGAACAAAATGTGTCACATCTAGCAGGAGTGGCTATTACCATTTTATTCGCGTTAAAATAAAATAAAAAACAGTTAATAAATAAAAATATAAATGCAGTTATCATATCACATTACCTCACATGTAGATAAGCAACCATAAGTTGAATACTGTTGTTAAATGGTATTACGTAAGAACAATTTACAGCGGATAAAGCGGCAATAGGTGTTTACCAATATAATATGAAATTCACATATTCATATTATACTTTTTTACGAATACCCTTGATATTCCTTGTCCTTTGTTTCTAATTTTACATAGCTAAATTAAAAACAATATCTTTCAATACGAGGAGTATTGTTTTTAATATTAGTTATGTAAGAAAGCAGCTTAATCGGGCAATGGGAAGTTAAGTTACAGTTTTTATTTTTTCCTGAAAACCTATGTTTTGATATTACAACTTTCTTCGGTTGGGGATGCGATATGTAAAAGGTAAAAACTGACTGACTTATATCAACTCATAGCCCAAACTACTGTACCTAGAAGCTTGGAACTTGTTACAGGGGTTCCTTGCTGTAAGAGCCACCGCACACACGCTACTTTTTAAAATCGGCGATTTTACAACTGTATTGATGCTGCATTACGATGAAGCGGCTCTCTAAGTTCACGGTATCGTAACCGCGCGTTTCAGCGACTGCTCCGATGCTCGATCAAAAACTCTCGTTACTGCGCACGGCATGCAGAGGCGACGACGAAATTGCTGCGTTTGGCGTTTTTAAATGTGCGGTGAGGGAGCATTGCTCCGCTGCATTCAGTTTCTAAAAATGCGGTGGAATCGCCGACCGTCGCTGGTGTAAAAAGTAGCAAATGTGCTGTGGCCCTTAGTGAGCATTTAAAAATGATTTTTAGAAATTCAAGCCCTAAAGGGGTGCAATAGGGGGCGAAGTTTATAAATCATATGACGCGGTATTATGAATAATAGTTGTTTGTTATGATACAATGATGTAATCATGATAAATTTTATGCTGATACACACATGAAACAATAGATAACTATTATTGTGTTACTGTGCAGTCTCTGAGTAT
>LUGF01038729.1:125411-136064 GCA_001625245.1 Calycopis cecrops | reverse complement strand
TGAGTAAAATAATAACACTTTGTCAAGAACATCTTAATCAGTGACGTAGCCAGCTCTGGCGGGGCCCTGTATAAAAATTGGTTTGGGGGCCCTTATGATGGGTAAAGATTTTTCACAAAAGAAAAATAAACGTTTGTTTTCGCAGGTTGGGGGCCCCCGTTTCCCGGGGGCTATTTTTTGCGTGGCATACCGTTTGGTCGGCCGGCTATCGGTGGTGGTCGAAAAGCGGGACAATTAGCGTCCCGCACGCATCCTAGGCGGGACGCATTGAATAGGGGCTCAGAAGCGGGATGTCCCGCGTGCAGGATGGTAGGCAACCCTACTAACCACCAGCTAGGTTGCCCCAAGATAAAATCTTATCGTGTCTCCTTGTGTGCGACAGCCTTTATTGTTTCGTTATAAGCACGTCAAAGCCGGTGGCAGTCAAATTAAAGCGGGTCATATAACAGCAGGTAGCGCCATTGTGGTGCGCACACTTGCATTACCACGCGAGACAAAAACTCATACCCCCTTATTAATAAACATAGAATAACTTTATTCAAGGATTAAGCTAGTAATAAACTGACATCTGTCAAATGCATACTTTTTATTTGTTTTTTAATATGGAATTTGACAGATGTCAGTTTATTACTAGGTTAATGTTTGATTATAGTTATTCTATGTTTATTAATAAAGGGGATGATGAATAGAATGATAAAGAGCAAAATTCGAGCTCTTTTTATAGTACAACAGTCCAAACGAGACGGAGCTATTTTCATGACTACCGACGCCCATAGACATCCGCATAGCGGTTATACAGATGCGTTGCTCTCCTTGTTGTCTCCCCCCCCCTCCTTGGGCAAGCGGCTATGCACTGCAAGAAACGCGACAGCACAACTATCACTTTACGGTATCGTGAAAACGAGAGGTACCTCCGATCGTGTCGGCCCAGTTTGGCATGCAGCATGGAACTACCTCTTAGTTAAGAGGGACCCTGCTATAAAGCACAGTTTGCACGACTTATAGGTCCTTATTTATGTGACCTTGGTAACCAAAATTATAGCAAATCGAGGGTCTTAGAATAGCCCCGCGCTAGCTTCGCTTAATCCGGCACTTGCGGTCGGTTACGGGATCCCAATTCGTGTTTTATTAAGGTTTTGGTTGGTATACAAAACCAAAAAACAATAGTTCTAATTATGTATATTAATGAAATATACATAATTAGGACTATTGAACTCACAGTAACTATAAAAATAATGTATTTAAGGTAATATACACTTATTGCCAACATTGTAGAGGTTGCAGGTATTACCAACCTCACAAGTGCATTTCAAGTACGAAATAAAATTAACATTAAACTTTATCACACACCTATTTGCTCTTAAGTAAGTGACCTTTACCAAAACTATACGTAAACAAATTTTACGTAATTTAGAATTTAATAGCATTGTTGATTAATTAGCATTGGGTACTAGGAAAACATAAAACTAGCTTAGTTTACATGTTATTACAGTTGGTAAGTACCGGTAAATAGCTACGTAAGACTTAAAGATTATGTTGCGTAATAATAGTAAGGATTTTACGATATATGTAGATACGAATAGCTGCGGTCTTAGTAGGTATTTGGTATTCCTACAGTTTTGAAATTGTTTAGTATATTGGTTGTCTATGTTTAGTCACAGACCGTACACCGTAGACAGAGGAAACTATCTGTCTACGCCGTACACTGTGTATTCATGTCATAGATGATGTCTATGGTTAGCTACAGATGACAAAAGAGAGGGATGTTTGACATCACGACCATGTCTTAGTGACAGCTACAAGCATGTATCACCGTACGTTTAGGAGCTGCGGATTACCAGTAAAGATGCAACTTAGGCATCAGCTGTCAACCCTGATCTGTCAGACTTGTTCTACTTCCACTTGGCATGTGTATTTTTTTTTTTTTTATGATATAGGGGGGCAAACGAGCAGTCGAAGCCATTTTCGTGACTACCGACGCCCATAGACATCCGCATAGACTATAGAAGCTATACAGATGCGCTGCCCTCCTTTCTACTCCCACCTCCATGGGCCACCGGCTACTTACACACCGCACGAAACGCGACAGCACAGCTGTCACTTCACGCCGGTCTCGTGTAAGCGAGAGGTACCTCCCCGGTCGTGCCGGCCCAATTCGGCTGCATGCAAAAGAAAGTATGCAACAGAAATAAAACTTTTTTACGAACGGCGGAGGCCAACTGATGTTGAGAGGGAGATAAGTTAGTGAAGACAGAGAAAATTAAGTTTCTTATATTACTGTAACTGTAGAGGCAAGAACAGCGCGCGCGCACATTTTCTTTCTCTCTCCCTGTCATAGCCGTGTTAGCTCGTGTATGAAGTTTTACTTCAGGCGTGTGGTCAACGCACACAATTTTTTGCCTTAAAACACAGGTTCCCAAACTTTTTCGTCTAACGCCCACTTTGAAAATCAGTTACTTCGTATCGCCGCCTTATTAGTTATTACACCTTGATATTCAAAGACAATTATGTCGTTTCTGGCCCCTTACCGCCCCCTCTGAGCATCTAGTGCCCACAAGGGGGCGTTATCGCCCACTTTGGGAAAGACTGCCTTATAAGGAAACCGCAACCTTAGTCGAGCAGGAGGTAGTCCACATAAAATGCATGGCAGCCGCATTTGCAGACACGACCGGGGAGGTAGCTTATACGATACCGGTGTAAAGTGACAGCTGTGCTGTCGCGTTTCGCGCCATGTATAAGTATCCGATGGCCCATAGATGGTGAGGAAGAAGGAGGTCAACTCATCTGTGTAACCTCTATGAAGCCGTCTTAGGAAACAGCTCCGACCCCTCATTTTCCCCTCTAAACTATAAAAAAACGTGCGATTAGTCAATACTTATTACTTAGGAACAATTGCACCAACATGATCGCATGGTGAGATCACCTATAGACTCCACACATAAAGAGAGGCAGGAATATTCAATATACGTATTACGTGTTATAACTTCTAAGCAACGGAGTTGTGGGTTTTCTTGAAAGACGACTTACAAAAAAACCCACAAAATTCCAAGAGCTAAAATACTATTCTATCATATTGCCAAGATCATAAAGTAGCTAATGTTAGTAGGTATAATGTAGGTACATAATACATATTACATAGAAACTATACAATTTGTCGAAATAAAGTTGTAACATGTACATATCAATCAAGCCATCATATTACTTTGAAAAAAAAACAGGAATAAATAGAATCATCCCATGACGGATCGTAGGCAAATTCCAAAAGGTCAAAAAAATGCTACGCCATCATAATATGGTATAAAAACGGCTGGCCGGCATCTTAGTTCAACGCACCAGGTCGTCGCTCCGCTGTACCGTACGCCGGCTCACAAGAAACAACCGCACGAATTGATGTGTGCCTCGTGGCCCGGGAGGACCACGGCGAAGGCGCCTTCTTCACTCCGCCGGGTTATCGACCATTTAAGTCACGTGACGTCACGCGGAACAAGTTACAGGTGCTATGGTCACATCGACCCCGAAAATATTTCGGGTTTGCAAATCACGGAGTCTTTCCTTGCGTAATATGTGCTCGTTTTGTTAGGCGACTGCGAAATTGGGGGTAGTTTTTTTTTCAAATCCAAATGAGATTTTTTTATTATGTTTTAAGTAATTTATTTGTAAAAAAATGGTACATACAGTTGTTTTTTCGCGTATCTATTATATTATGTATTTTAATAATTATTATTATAGTTCTGCACGAACGCGTGTGCGAAGGATGCGAAGCATTAGATTAGTTTGTCTCTGAATCTATGTGCTCTAGGGTTAAAAATAAGTTTATTTATCACTTAGCGGTTTTAGGTTAGGTAAATGGAAGAACGATACTGTGCAAAAAGAACGTGGTACATAAAAGAGAACATTTGTTTGTATGTTTGTTATTCTATACGCAAAACTCCTCGACGGAAATCAGTTTGGTTTATTCACTAGGTAAATACCGGTATCCTAAATTCAAGCAATTTTATATTTGGATAAAGGACACAGATCACACAGATATGGGGGCAAGGCAGTGCTCCCGCCAAATCGAGCGCAAAGCAAACGCTATCACCATCCTTCCTTTACTGGACCATACAATTTACAACTACATAATATTTATTTTTTTACATATTTTTGTAATACGAAAAAAAATTTTTTATCCTTGAATGCGAGGCACGTGTAGTTTTTTAAATAACTGTAAGGACTATAGAAGAATTTTATGGTTTCGTTCATATACTTAAGTAGGTACATAATAATTAAATTTAAAAAAAAATGTTCGTCAAAAAAAAATACTATTCTATAAATAATATATTCAAACTTGTAATTAATTGTAATGTACCACTTACCTACTTAAAAAACCATATTAAGCCCCATATTCATTTTTTATCCGTTATATTTTTTTAACTACGCTGCAAACATTAAGTGATGTAAAAACTTCAACAGAATTCCATTTGCGATTCCGAGTGCATTCCAGTTAACGGACAGCGGAAACTCACAGGGCTCCGTTGAGTTGAGATTCCCAGAAGGTAGGTCTACCTACTGGTAATATAGTTCAGCACCGAGTGGATCTAACCATCTGCCTTTTTATAGTATGAGACCTCATGTCATCATCTAGTAGTCGTTGTTAATTTAGAACAGTCTGATTTTTGTTGAAGAAGACAAGACGTATCTCAAGATTCCTGATGGATCAGTTCTATGCTATTCTGCCTCCTATGCTATAAAAAAAAAAAAGAGTAACGGGCGGTTTGATCACTACCGACGCCCGTGGATATGCCCATACGATTGTTTTGCAGATGCTTTGCCCTCATTTCCTCGTCCCTTCCAATGAGCGACCATAAATCCTGTCCTATCCTCTGGACAGCAGACTGGGACGTGTTGGACGTCGCTACGGTAAAGTAACTTTAGTTATGAATACGTATTCCAGAAGTAAAGAACCAGTCGTGGACAATTTGATACAATTATCACAAACATAATGTTACTGTTATCCATATCACTGAATTCGAGCAATAAATCGTAATAAACAGTTTATAACATCCATATATATACCTATATTGAAGCAAACGAAATAATCTTACATCTTTATCTTTAACTAATTATCGGTAAATACTTTTTTTTTATTATAAAAAAAATGCCTTTTTGTTTTTATTAAGACATGTCTCTAAATATTTATTAGTTATTTCTAGTCAAATTATGTTACTGTACCCGCGTAAATTCCCCCTCTACGGATCTCTACCTTGTCGTGGTGAGGGCTTAGTAACCGTGGTTGGACTACCACAGTGAATCAAGAGGGATCCTAGGAGGGAACGCTCCGAGTGGGCTTGGCCAGCGGCTACTCCGTGGAAGAGGGATCGCGGGATAAGAGACGTATGGGTGTGTCGTTGCCGATAAATAAACACACAAAAATTCTAAGAACGGTTGGAATGTGTTCCGTTATCGATTCAGTCAATTACTTTTCAAATATCTTTTATCAACTATGTATCTATACACCTATGACGTCTAAAAAGCATGGCAAATTGTAAATTTAACGAGCTATGGTGTTATGAACATGGACCTTATTATTGTGGCAACCTTATTATGCTGGCAAGGACCTTGCCACTTCCCCGCTGATCAGCGGCTACCAGTCCTCTCATCCATCAGGAATCTTGAGATACGTCTCATCTTCTTTATCAAAGATCAGACTGTTCTAGATTAACAACGACTACTAGATGATGATGACATTTACGAGGGTTATTTCACAATCAAAAATTGAAGTCGTTTATTCAGAATAGGATTTACAAATATATTTGGCACGCCAATACTTTATGATGTCTTCAAATCGAACTTAATAACATCTTTTGTATTTACCTTAAAAGCAATATAATTAATCACTTATTTTTATATTATTTAAAAGCAATCGAACCATTTTAGCCAACCAGTTATAACTTATATGACTGCAGTAAAAGGCAGTGGTATGCTGCATTACAGCTTGAGCGTACACGACCGGGGAAATCAGAAATACCCGTCGCTTACATGACAACGTCTTATCTGACAGCTAGGAGAGGAAAAATGGGCATCACTGTCGGTATTCCTCATTTGGACTGCTCTTTTGCCATACTAAAGTTTATAAAGATTATACATGGTTGGTAAGTAAATGCTAGGTATCCTAACTACTAGTTATGTAGGTTAGCAGGTTGCCAATTAGGTCACTTTACACAGGTAAATTTTCCTTGATGCCATTGCTCTTTGCGGTTGTGTGTGTAACACACCTTGAGTTCGATCAAATAGAAAATTACATTATTGTTTAAAGTCTAACAAACACCGAAAAACACTTATCACACCGCAATAAAGCAGGAAATCCCCTTATTATTATTTTTTATAGATATATTATAATCTATCACGCGTAAAATGATATCACATTGAATATTTATCAATAATAATAAATTATTGATAAATAATAATCTACTTTCGCTTACATTCGATAAACTGCAAGGTAAGTCTGCTTTCATGTAAAAATATCTGTTATATGATCATTAAATTAAAACGTTCTCAATACAGTTATATTATATACCTGCCATGTTCTCGGTGCGTGCGACTGTGAATGTCGCTACATTCACATTCTTAAAACTTTCGTTGCCTAATTATGAATGTTTATAAAACTTTTATCGTTTCATATCGTATTTTACTGGAAACAAAACCGTTTCGTAATTCGTATTACATGTATTCTACATAGGTACATAACGTTTAATACCGTAATAAACAATTTCGATACCGTTCCTTGGTATGTTTGTAATCTAGTGTTCCAATAACACCGGTGTAGTGAATTGTACTACATTTTCTCTATGTAGTACAAATACAAGGACATCGAAAAGGATCTAACGCACGTTTTATTGCGGATTTCCAATTAGTCCGACCGGCGTTTTGATGTCCGGCTGTAGAGTATACATAATAAACCGGCGCGAAAAGTATCAACGAAATTTCACCTTCAACGAGATAACATTGATAACAAGGTCGACTTACCGGGTTGATGTCCGCATCCCATACATCCTTCAGGTCATTGGAGATGTCGAAATAACCGTCCATGTCGGGGCCGGATGTGTATGACGGCCTCCGACTTCCAAGCAAAGAAATTCCTCCAAGAAACCTTCACAAAACACAGCAACTGTCACGCTTGTACGGTCCTTTCTCGAGCTGTGCGAAAGTATTTAAAAAGTTGCACTTAAAACTGTTTCTCTCGTTGTTTGAATACAAAACAATGCACTGCAATTCACAAGTTCACGTTTCACTATCGATGCCCATTTGATTCGGTTGAGGATAAATTAAAAAAAAACAAAAATCACTTCACGCGAGGAATGTTTAGATAAGCATACAAATGTATCGCACATGCACTCGCGGCGAGACACGGCCGGCGAATACGAACTTCGGAGCTACGCTTATCCATCCCCCCTCCCACTTCACCAATCTCTCATTCATGTCGTGATATGGGCTAAAAAAGAGTATTTTATGGACTCGGGGACAGCCCTCGGACTTCATTTAACAAAGGTTTATATAATGTTTATTTAATTAATCATGGTATTGACATCGGAGTGTCTCATGACAGCGCGCCTACGCCATTTTAGATCACCATTGTTTTGCGTCGGAACCCACTCCGCTCATTAGTCTATCTTAATTAGTTGTGATTTAGTAATGTAATAGTTATCTGCAATTAACATATTTTTATATGGTTTCCTAATTTATTGCTGGCATTTTAGTGGTAATGCGCAACAGGTAGGGAAGAATAATTATGTGTAACAACTTTAGTCATTTTCTATAAGTCACTGTATCCAAATTTTAATAAGTAATTACTTAGATAAAGGAAAGGAACTGGTTACCAAATAAATGTTATTGTCATGTACCTATAGTCCGGTAATGTACCTATAGTTGTTAGAAATGATAATTATCATTACCTACCTGTTATTTGTCATCGGTCATCGCACAGAACACAGGTAATCGGATCACATCCCTTACGAAAATGTACGAAAGGTGGCGTATTAAATATTTATGTTCGTCGTTATGCATAAAAGGTTCGAACTGCTCGTATGACCCCTTTATGTAAACATTAAAAAGTGACCAAGTGTGACTCTGACTTGCATACTGAGAGTCCCGTACGGTCTATGCACTATGCAACATTTTCCTACAAATATTTTGTATGAACTCAATGAGGTATATCATTTTATTCAGCGATTTTTTACAATTTTTACCCGACTTCGAAGACCAAAAGGAGGGCTATTACTTATTAATATTTGTAGTTTTAGCGACAACAGAAATACATCATATGTGATTTCAAATGTTTGGCCATCACAAATCACTGTCCATTGTCCAAAACACAAACACAGCAGGTGACAGACAAGCAGAAAGGCGGAGAGCGGAATATTATGTTGTAATAGGGTACCGTTTTTACTAGAGGTGCGCCTAATATTCGTTTGGTATTCGGTATTCGGTGTATTCGGCATCTTTTTCACTATTCGGTATTCAGCCGAATATTCGGTTTTGGCGCAGAATATATTCGGTTTGGGGTATTTGATTCATTTTGCCCACACGGTGTAGAGTTTAAACACAAAAAATCGTCGTTTATTATAGGCCAAGCAAATCCCAAAAAGAATGTGTTGAATACACTTAAATCAATATTTATTTCTAACCTTAATGCAATATTTTAAATTTTAAAAGAACAACCTTATAATATAGGAACTTGACAATAGGTAATATTCACATTAATAGAGTTATGTAGAAGCAGAGCGACACTCTAAAAATATAAAAAATGAGATAAAAAATAATCTCGAAAATAAACATACATATTATTCTAATTCATTCATGGTAAATTGTGGTGCAAAAACATCAAGCTTTCGGCCCCCTCCGGTAAGTCTGTTGCGTTTTTCACTCAGAAACACTGGCAAAATTAGCTAAATGTGCATATTTAGATCTATGCTTTGGCCACGGGCCACGAGCTCGCTCGCCATCTAGCCAGCTGCAGCAGCTACACGTAGCGAACATGTTAGAACCTTTTACGCGGTGAAAATATGTAATGGTAAATCGAATAGTTCGGCTGAATATTAGGTTCGGCAAAATGTAAACCGAATAGTATTCGGTATTTGGTTATTCGGTAAAACCACTATTCGGCGCATCTCTAGTTTTTACCCTTTGCGTATGTCAATACGTCAAAACAAACACTCCTTGTGTTTCTCGGTAGAATAGAATGGAATGTAATTTATTTAGGATAATAGTAGATCACGGCACTGTATATCTATCTTTATAAACAAAACTCAAAGGTGACATAGTCATCTGTCAAGGCACAGCCCAAAGCACTGGACGGATCAAGCTGAAATTTGGCATGCAGGTAGATGTTACGACGTAGGCATCCGCTAAGAAAGGATTTTTAGAAATTCAACCCCTACGGGGGTGAAATAGGGTGTTGAAGTTTATATGGATTTCTTAGAAATTAAACGCGGGGGAAACCGCGGGGCACAGCTATATAATTTGCTGTTTCGGCGAACTTTAATCATAAAGACAAACTCCAGCCTTACTCCTATATTTGTATGTTCTTAAACGACTAGTAACTAAGTCATAATATGATCATATATCAAGAGCCTATGTATGAGTAATGTAATTCAATGGAAGGCAAATTTCGTTACCACGGAACTCAATCTATTTATAAGTACTTATACTAAACAATTTCTATGCTAATGACAAAACTAATGTGATAGGTATTATGTACTTCAACTAAATTACATTACGGTATATTAGTAGTTTATAATTTTAGTCTGATATGTGGTTGTTATAATTAAAATCCAAAAGTACTACTCATAATGATTATTACACGGTACGTATAAAAAATCGTAGTTTGTTTCTTTTTTATGGTTTAAGGGGGTAAACGTGCAGTCGGGGCCTTATGGCTCCTGCCGACGCCCACAGACATCCGCATAATTATTCCGACGTGTTGTCATTGTTTCGACTGCAATGAGCCACTGGAAATTCACAGACCGCACGAAACGCGACCGCATAGCGTTGAGGTACTCCCCGGTCATGTCCGTCCTGTCACTTCTGCCTCTTAGCAGTGGCATTACCTCTTACTAGAGGTAGCATCTGAATTCTGAAACGAACTGTAAAGAAGACTTTGTTTGTACTCACGCAAAAACTGCTGAACCGATTTCCACGAAATTTGGCACACACATAGAGGGTAACTTGGATTAACACATAGGATAGTTTTTATCCCAAAAAATGTTCCTATGGGATGCTAAGGGATGATTTTCTATTTTCCAACGGAATCGAAATTTACGCGGGTAAAACCGCAGGGCTCAGCTAGTAGTTGTATAAGTAAGCTATTCAGACACACACACACACACATGTTGACACCAGCTCCGGGGTAGGCAGGGGGTACAGATTACTACATATCTCGATACTTACACACTAGCCTTGCTTCTTCCACATTCACAACTCTCTTCAGAAAAACACGCCGGTCACGAACTCTTGACACCTTCGGTTAGCGCCCGATTTCTCTGATCGTGATGATTATGTCATTATAGTCTTTCCTTCTTCTTTTCTTTCGGAATCTACACCCAGCCATATTAGCAATATGTAAATGTACTTCAATATATTCGACAATCGACCGTAGCAATTAACAATGTCGAATCC
>LUGF01038729.1:68110-85020 GCA_001625245.1 Calycopis cecrops | reverse complement strand
TCTTAATGTTTGTACCATAACTTAATCAAGTGTTTGTGTCCTGTGGAAGAGCGGAGAATCCCACTACAGGTATTTATTTACTTAAAGGGTTTTCTCCAAACATTGTATTAGGCACTTAAGTTTTGCTCAAAGAAATAAATAACTTATTATTATTAGTGAAGATAAAGTAGTGTATGCAACTGCATATAACACGGGTATTAAAACACTTGTTAACTATTTTGAAACTCGCTATCGCTCGTTTCAAAAATTCCACTCGTGTTTTAATACCCTTCATTATATGACAGTTGCATAAACTACTATTCTAGGATAGTAGGAAGTGCTGAACATAGGCAGACTGCTAGAACAGCAACACAGCGGATCCGATTACCGATCCGATATTACTGATCCGATGGCGATTTGGGTGACGTTTGTTGACAGTTGAGACGGCGCGCGGCGATCAACTTGTGTGTTTTGGGATCATTCGTCAATGCGCCTTTTACTCCCCAGTTGTGCGAGATTGAAGTTTTATTTGAACTGTTCTTTCTCCGGAATCCTCACATTAAATTTGCAAGAGTTAGAGAGGGTGCCATGCTATATTTGAGCCAAACCGGACCGGCATGAACAGTGGTACTTGTCTCTCACATGACGCCGTCGCAACTTTTCGGGCGGCTTATAAGAATCCGGAGACTCATTGGAGCAAAATGAGAGTAGCAGATCTGCAGAACAATAATGCAGCTATCTATGGGAGACATTAAAAGGACAGTTTTCCCGTTTATACTATAAAAAAGTCCAATGCATCCACATACTGCCGCCACACTAGACAGTACAGCCAACATTTCACGTCGGCGCTTCTGCTATACGAGAATTGTGTGGTTGGTAAAAGGCCGGTGTCCCATGGCAGTTATGAGGAATAGGAAAGTAACGCAGCAGATATACGAGATCCTCACTCTCCTCTCTCTCACAAAATAAAGAATATGTTATTATTGCTCCTGCCTGACCTATGTCAATAACCTAAACAAATATATCTGCATGTATGAACACTAAAATACACACACATACATATACACACACATGCACACACACACATACACACACACACATACACACATATACACACATACATACACATACACACACACACACACACACACACATACAATCACACAAAGTTAAGTCTAGTGATACGTGTTAAAATGTTAACAAAAAATCAAAACATACATTACATACATAGATCTCTGTTAAATATTAGCATACCGACGAATTAAGCGTCCCACATAGGGGTATTTCGCGTTTCTAGCCGGGCGAAACTATTCCTTCGAGTTTTATGCTGTTAAAGTATGTAGAACTACTAGATATAATAATTAGTAGATAGAGGTATTTAAGAGTGATCGTCATGGGCTGATTGATAATAAAATAAAAAAGTATTAATAATTTTTAAAAGATTTATTGTATAAAAAATTATAAAATATTACATAAAAAATTAAATATAGTCTAATTTGATGAGGAAGAATACCAGGGTTCGTCGTCACTTTCTTCAATCTGTTCTGTTTCAGACTCCGAGTCTGAATCATCATCAGACCCTGGGGAAGGTGGCAACAACATAGATATCGCTTCTTTTGAAAAAGGAAGTTTCCTGCTCTTTGGCTTTGGCCTCAGACTTGTGAGCAGTGGATCCGACGATAATAAAAGGCGATTTATTATATCTACATTGCATTCTACCCTTGAAAACTTCCTTGCAAAATTATATCTATACATTCGGAAATGTTTATTTCTAGCTTCAGCAGCCTCTTCTGAAAGTAGTCCAATGGGTAATAACGCCTTTTCCATAACTGTGGCACCATGCATCAAAATGTTGTGCATAGTCGGACTCATCGGATGCCAGTCATAGAGTGAAACGTAGACTTTTGCTGTATCCCAACAATAAACAGCAAATTTTTTCAAGTCAACTTTATAGCCGCTTGAAATTACCTCCAGAATTATTTTAAGCCTAAATATGAGGTTATAATCGATACCAGTAATATCTGCAGACTTCTGTGGGTCAGAAAAAAACCGCCTACTAGTATTTCCATCATTGGAATTTCCGAACCCAGCTTTCGGCACATCTACAATTAACCCAGTTTCGACTCTAAATCTTCGTTGTATATTGACTTTTCTTTCTTGGACTGTAGCTTTGTCTAAAACTGACCGTATATGCCATCTTCTTATCGGAAGCTTGTATGAAAGGTGCAAAACACTTTCAAACAATCGAATCCTAGCGTGAAGGATGGATAAACCAAAGTCCAAGGATTCTATATTAACAGGCATTTTGATTTTTAAATTATTAAATTGCTTAGAAGTAGCTCCACAGATGTAACATCTCATTGTGGAGCTGGTTTGCGTTGCTGCATTGCACACCTTTGCGTCCACCATTGTTAAAGCTAAAGTATGCTTAACATTAACAGACACGCCATCATTTATGAATTGACTGTTTTCAAGTTGTTCTATTTTTGATAATATGTATTCAATTTCTTCGTTTGTCAAATCGGTAGATTCTTTAGCAAACCTTAATCTAATAGGTCTACAATAACGTGGCGAGGAAGGAGTTGGATTTTGCCATACAATTTTGCTTCTACATTTTAACTGCAGTGGTACTAAACAGCTTTGGAAGATGTTGGAGTCAGTAAAGTCGTCATTTTGCATTTTCTGTTTAAATTGAGACTGCTGCGAACCGTCACAGCCCCACTTATAAATAAGATTCAATGTATCAAGTTCTTCTTTAGTTAAATGACTTAAATTTTCTTTTAAATAAGTAAGCAGCCTAGTAACCGTGTGATTTAATAAGTCTTGCAAATTAACTTCGGCAATTGTTTCAGTCACAGTGATTGAGAACTTTGGTGGGTAGCAATTTATCTTTTCTTTCTGTATTAAACTATAACAAGGATAATATTTCTTATTGGTATTTCTGATAATCTCGTATTGTTTGCGTGAAAGGTCGGCTTCAACAAACATGGACAGTGCTTTTAAGGAGGATAATTGTGAGTCAGCCTGCAGACATTTTGAATAAGCTTGCTTGTACTTTTTTGCGCGCTTCGGTGACCTTATGATTTCTGATAGTAAACGGGACGCATTTCTTTGGCCAGACGTCTCAAGACTAGTTTTGTTTTTTTCTTCCGTTTGTTCCTGTCAGAGAGTTCATCAAAAGGTTTTGATGGGCGACCGCCACGGCTTTGTTGTAGCGAAACAATAGGTATCTCGAATGTTCCTTGAAGCCATTTAGCATTAGCAGTTATAAATTGTTTATGTGTTCTATTTGCCTTCAACCACCTTTTCTTTAAATCACTTTTGAAATATGAAATTTTATGTTTCAAAAGCTTTAATTGGTCTTTATCAAAATTGTCAGAAGATAAAAGGTAATTTTCTAAATAATCGATTTTATCGTCAAAATTTTGTAACTGTTGTTGTTGCATTTTATTGAAAAGGTATTCTCTAGTTACAACCTTGTAGTTAGAGCCCCCTGGTAAACCTAAAACATTAAAAAATAATTCATTTCAGAATTTGTTCAAAAATAACGGTTCATACTTTTAGCTAAAGTTACATAAGTTTTGCCAAAAGTTGCAAAAAGTGGCACTCATTTCGTTAAATACTTATTAACTAACAGTTTTTGTCATACGCTACAATAGAAATCGTTACCCGGAAGCACTCGGAAGTATAACTAAAATCATTTTGAAATAAACAATTCAGAAAAGAACTGCTTAAAAAACTAAGACAATTTATAAATTAAATTTGAACCTCAAAAATACATATAACCATTAGTGAATCGTAATAAATAAAACAGTCCTTACCTGTATTTTGATAATCCATAGCAGTTTTTGTTAAATAACTCACAGTAGTAGAGCACATAGACCTCAAACCACGGTACGTTTTTAAAGTAGCCAGTAACTGACACGAGCACATGCAACAACGATCAAGTTCCGACTGGTTTATGGCAGGCTGGGGCGTGTCCAATGGGTCCAAAAAGGGTCTTCTATTGTTATTATACAAAACACACCGAGCCAAGTAACATACAAATTAGGTATGGGATATTTCGATACTAATATTAAAAAATAAAAATAATAATAAATAGGCAAGGTTAATTTGGTCACAGTGTGTTTCACAAAAGTGTGGGACCTAAACTAAAGTCAGGGCCTAAGTAAGACTTGACACAGGTTTTCAGGACCACCTTAAGTTTTATAAGATAGCTTAGAGCTTTAAGGCTGCGCCAAATTCGCTAGGTTCCTCGTAAACATCGATATAAGGTAGTCATCCGATGCATGGTATCTAAAACCTTTTATAAAAAACAGTTTGAATTTTCAAAGAAATGGAAAAAGGAAACAAATAAAAAGTAGTTAGTTATGTAGCAGCTTGGTCTGACAATTTAATTCCTAAACATAATAACAAATTCCGAAATACTTACTATTTATGTATAATGTTACTTAAAATTTTAAACTTACCCATGGAAGTACTAATCATAACAACGTATAGAAGAATAATCATTTTTACCCTTCCACGATATTTAATCGAAGTTTCTAGCATGTTTTTCAACTAGACGTCTAGAATATAATTAAATTACAAATGCATCAAACAGTTTCTTAGATTTTATTACGTTGCGCTATAACATTTATTAATTTGAAAGTTAACTTATATGCAGTTATCAGTTCAGTACATGAAATGAGAGGGGAATGTGAGACAAAAATAACATATTTTGTCTTATTGAAATACGTCCATGTTTTATCCATATAATATTATATATATATATGATGATGATGCGATACTTAGAAGATCACCAAATAATTAGTGACCGCCAGTGTGGTTTCCGCAGTCGACGATCAGCCGGTGATCTTCTAATTTATTTATCGCATTGATGGGCTGAGGCAGTTGAAACCAAGGGCCTCCCCCTTGGTGGATAGTTTGTATATAGCGAATGCCTTTGATCGGGTATGGCGCAGCATCATAGTCGCTGTCGACGGTGAATGCTCCAATCTTCAATTCGTAAATTCTGATATTCCCCAAGGCTGTATTCTCTCACCTACTCTGTTTCTCCTGCGTACAAATGACTTGCTGCAAACTAGCGGCCTTCATTGTTATGCAGATAACAGCACCGGAGATGCTTTACATACTGGCTGCCCCAATATTTCCCGGGAATATGTCGCCAAGTATCGGAACAAACTTCTGTCTGAAGTCGAGGCTTTATTATGCAAAGCATCGGAATGGGGCCGACCAAATTTAGTCCGCTTTAACACCCAAAAGACACAAGTTGGCGCATTTACCGCAAAAAAGTCACTCTTTGTCGTATCTCCTCGCTTTGAAAACACCCCCCTGAAGGCCACTGCTAGCATCGGAATACTTGAAGTCAACATCTCGAGCAACGTTCAGTTCCACGGTCATTTGGAATCAAACGTCAAACTTGCCTCAAAAAAGGTGGGTATACTCAGTAGAGCGAAGCAGTACTTCACACCAGCCCACCAACTGCAACTCTACAAGGCGCAGATCCGCCCGCATATGGAGTACTGCTACCACCTTAGAGCAGGGGCCCCGAAATATCAGCTAGATCCATTTGTCCGTATTCAACGTATAGCGACTCGAATCGTTGATGACCCTGTTATGTCCGGGCAGCTCGATCCTTTGGCCTTACGGAGAGATATCGGTTCCCTCTGCATCTCTTTATATCTCTTTTACTGTAATTTCAATGGGGAGTATTCCGAGGAATTGCTCGGCTTAATAACAGCAGCTGAGTTCCATAATAGGACATCGCGACAGAACTCAAAGTTCCAAGCCCGCCACCTCGATATTCCTAAATATAGTACTGTGCGGTATAAACGCCATTTTTACCGCGTACAACAGTTTATTGAACCAGCTGCCTCCCTCGGAATTTCCGATCCGATATGACTTAGGGATCGTCAAGAAAAAAGCATTTCTCTTTCTTAAAGGCCGGCGACGCGTCTGCATGATACCTAGTTTTGCGGATGTCTATGGGTGGCGGTAGTTACTAAGCACCTGCTCATTTGCTCCCTATAACATAATATACGTATACATATACGTAATAAAATCTAAGAAACTGCACGACGCATTTGAAATTCAATAATATTGTAGACGTCTAGTTGAAAAACATGCTAGAAACTTCGATCAAATATCGTGGAATGGTAATAATGATTATTCGTCGGTGATTATCATCGGTGTTATGATTAGTACTTTCGTGGACAAGTTTAAAATTTTTAAGTAGCATTATACATAAATAGCCTCTCACAATAATACAAGTTTACTCCCCTACAGAAGCAGCAGAAGACGAAGAAATCTCGCTATTTTACGAAAATATTTACAAAGCCATTGGAAAAGCAGCTTATAAATATTTTATTTTAATCGGCGATTTTAACGCGAAGATAGGTGAACCGCTAGAAGACGAATATCTACTAATGAAACGAAACGGCTATGGACAGAGAAATGCCAGAGGCCAACAACTAGTAAATTTTGCCTTGGAAAACAAACTCGCAATGATTAATACATTTTTCAAGAAAAACCCTAAAAGAAGATGGACATGGCGCTCCCCTAGTGGTGAATATAAAAACGAAATAGACTTTATACTTACGAACCAGCCTCAAATGTTTTTAAATATTGAAACGCTGAGCGTCGACTACCACTCAGATCATAGACCACTCAGAGCGCTAATTACATAATCTAAACCTCTACAAAGCAGAATTAAGTACAATAACAATAACTTTAGTACACTTAAAACCGAAGAAGCAAGATCACTGTTCAAGGAGTCGTTAAAATATAATTTAACGACACTACCAGCCCTAGACGTAGAAGGTTCAGTGCAAAATTACTACGACTGCTGGATTACCTCTATACACGATAGTCTTCGTAGTGCATGGGTACCAATTAGATAAGCCGACAAAATCCACTAACAAATCATACAAAAAACCTAATAAAATGACTACTACAAAAAAGTCAAAACAAAACTAGGTGTATGAAATTGTAATTCTTTTGAGAAATAAATTTCTTAAACCCAAAAACGAACTCAAAGCTTTATACAAGCTAATAAGCAAAAATATTAAAGCAGACTACTAAAACCACAGATTATATGTACTAAAATCACACTTAGATGAATATGGTAGCTAAAAAAAAGGCTACAAGGAACTGCGAACTAGTAGATCTAGGATTGAAAGTCTAAAAACCTTAGGATTAAACTCATATTGCCGTAACGACAAACTTTTATAAAAAACTATATAGTGCTCCACATGCCACCCTCATTAGCAGCGATATGTCAGTCACATATCCTACATCACATTGCCATATACAACCAATAGATTGCGAAGAAATTAAAACTAATATTATGAGATTAAAGTCAGACAAATGCCCAGGATCGGACTATATCACTAATGATACATTAAAGACAGCAAATACTCTACTAACTCTGCCATTATCAAAATTATTCAATAAAGTACTAGAGACATTTGATACGCCGTATCAATGGTCGGAATCTAATATCATCCTGATCTAAAAAAAAGGAGACACATAGGACATAGGCAACTATATGCCCATAAGCCTACTACCATCATATATAAACTCTTCTCTACGATAATAAACCAGCGTATAAGGACAATAATAGACCAAAACCAACCGATCGAACAGGCTGGTTTCAGAAAAGTATTCTCAACTGTTGATCACATTCACGCCCTAGAGCTGATAATTGAAAAATATCAAGAATATCAAAGACCACTATATATCGCATTCATCGATTATCAGAAAGCTTTTGACACTATTTCATACGAAAGCATAATATGGGTTAGTCTGAACGCTCAAAATATACAGTCAAATTATATCGAGGTGCTAAGAAACATAATATAATAAACGTAGAGTAAAGGTAATAGAGTAAAACTGGAATCTGCCGGACCAAGCTTCCCAGTGAAAAGAAGTGTAAGGCAAGGGGCCCCATCTCCCCTCAAATCTTTATTTCGGTTTTAGAAACAGAAATAAATAAATTAAATTGGCAATCTTTAGGATTATACAATGTGTCTCACCGAAAAGTGACCGCCCGAAAAAAATTTAAAATATACGTCAAATCATTGAGAAAAATCCCTAATTAATTTTTAATTTTTATTGAAGTTACGTAGTGTGCGACATATGATGGAGTTTTTATAATAATTAGTATGAGTGCGCGGCACATTGGAAAGATTGGTATGTCTGGTGCGCGTAGAAGGAGCACATGCTGAGCTTTAACAAAAAAATGGCTATCAGAATTCTTAGTATTGTAATATTATTTCGCCGATATGCTCATCATAGTGTATTTAATTAAAAGCCCGTTTTATATTTTTAAATAACTTACTAGATTTTCAATAATAAAATTATTTTTTATTTATGGCTGAAATCAAACAGAGCGTTGCAAGCATAGACTTTTGTTCTCTGTCACTCGTACTCATTCGAGCAGAGCCCGCTGGGGCCTGTTGCTGTACGGACGTGTGTCGCTTTTTTTGCACTGACGTTATTACTTGAGCATGAGCATGAGCTCATGAATTGTTCAGTGAGTTCAATGCTGTCGATGGCTCCATTACATACTTTGTGTATGAAGAGCTGCTCAAGAAGAGCTCTTCTGTCTTTGAGTGCCATTATGTTATGTGTTTGGCAGGATGCTTCGTAGTTAATTTTAGTAGAAGATCGAAAGTTTAAGTGTTTAATGAAAATGTATTGAATTTTTTCAATATTTTCTATGTATGTTATGTATTGCGGGTTCCATACATTGCAGCAGTATTCGAGAATACTTCTGACGTAAGAAAAGTATAGTATTTTTAAGGCGCAGAATACACCTAAAATGGTTTTTTATAACATTTTTTTAGCAACATCCGTTTGACATATCATGGTGAAAAAAATATATATTATTTTTGAAGATATTTCTGATCATTTGCCCGTCTTCAAAACACAATTTTATTTACTGTGTTCGATAAAAATAAATGCCGAAGATACCTCTTAACAATAAATTTAACTACTGGATTGTCGGAAGACCAATCCAAACATGGTATATTAAAATCTCCTACTAAAATAATACTGTCATTAAGGTGATTATTATGAATAATATTGAGAACGTCGGCCGTCGAACGACGGTCACAACACCGGTGTAGATCGTGTCGCGGGCCTTGAGATCCCGATGCGCTGGCGGGGGAATCGGCGAGCGCACCGTCAATCAGTGCACGTCGCGGGACAGTTATCCAAACGCACTCGAGATCGTCACGTTGCCATTCCGGACGCGCGCGCGCGCGCATTCAAAATTCCCGCGCAAATTACCATGACACCACCGCCGAGCGAGCCCCTATCGCGGCGGAACACCTCGTACCGGCCATCGCTCAGCTCGGCATCTAGGATGCTGTCACATAGCCAAGTCTCGGTGACAAGGATTATGTCTGCCTGCAGATCAGTACGTTATTATAGAAATCATTGGTTTTAGTTCTTAGTCCGCGTGTGTTTTGATACCAAAGTTGTAAGTTAGCCATCTACGTAACGTGTTACAATAAACCATGTAAATAGTGAATGGTAGAACAAAGTGAGGTCAAATAAGTTAGATTTAAAAGTGGGCTTAACGCGATGTGCCGGCACTATTATTTTGTATAATTTTTTTTTGTGTGCCTGAGGTTTAGCAAAAAGATGTGTATAAAACCGTATCTAAAAGATGTAATTGATATATTTGTAAAGACAATGGGTATAATGTATAATAATTGATATTTGCTATTGTAATAAGGTAGATGTCTAATTATTAATAGTTGCATTAAATTAAAACTTGTGGTGTATATTTTTGAGTTTCTGTAAGTAAAATGCGATATTGATGTAAAGTATTTAATATGTAAACTTTTGTAATAGGTAATACTAAAATAATAGTGATTTATATAATGTGCCATGTATTTGATTTGATTGGGTGTTGTGTTGCGTGTAGATGACATTGTGGTGTGTATGAGTTGTAAATGGGTGTTACATTTGTTTTGAATAAATATTATATAAACTGGTCTTAAATTATTTTCCCTAAGTCCGACATACTTTTTATCGATATAGGAGACGAAGTGTCGATTTTTCTCATGTATATACTACAGTTTTTTGTTCATACCTGTTTATGATTAATTTCTTTTGCTTTAGATTTACAAATTTTGAGCAGTTGTTTATTAGATTTCGTTAGGTGTTCGTTGATATATATATATTTTTACTTTCGCCTCCCATCCCGAACATCTTAGATGTTATGTTGCGGTGCTTGTGGGCGGCAGCGACCACGGTGTCTCTGGTGGCGCGCTGTATGAAGCGAGCAACGATGAGTCGTCCAAGTCCAAGAGCGGGCCGGCGCGCCTGCACCCTGTGCGCGAACTCGATGTCACCGCGCGACACGGTCACCCCGGCCTGCGCCGCGACCTGAACGATTGATTACATCAATCGCGCACTCCTCCTTCGTTTCGGGCACCCCGATCACCTCGATGTTTTGGAGCCTGGCCCATTGCTCTTGGCGAGCTTGCTCGTCTTCGAGGCGTTTGGTGCGTACTTGTAACGCCTGTAGCTCCTGTATGGTATACTCTTTCACACGAGTCTTGGGTGCAAATTATTTTTTCGGAGGCCTTAACGGCTTTCTTGCAAGCGCTGCAGTTTGGCATGACTGATTGTGTAGTAACGGTCGGTTATTTTAAACAATGAGTGTCAGTACCTTTTAAGTGGCGAAATCCGAATTTTTTTTTTCATTTTCGAGAAACTAGACCTAGCTATTAAGTTTAACATCGGCTCTGTATATTTTTTAAGTTTATTTAAAGTATAATGTATAATTAGTAAATAGGAACCAATCAGTGCGTAAATATAAGTGCAAAAACTAAGTGAGAGTGTTATCTAGATAAACTTTCTTCGTTTACTTAAAAAAAAAAGTCTGTAAAATATCAATGAACTAAACTCTTATCCATAAGTATTAAATAGTTAAATTAAAGTGATAAAGACACTAAAAGCATTTAAGTCGTCATAAAACAGTGTTGAACTCATGAAACAAACACTTTAGAAGAATGCGGCTAGTTTAAGAATATTTAAGAACAAAGGAATAGTGTGCATAAATTTGAAAGTGTTTTAAACTTTGTTAGAACTAGAGGTGACCAATAACAGTGCGCGAATTCTAACCGGAACGAGGACTTCACTCCTATTGGCCAGTTTACAATCAAATGTCAAACAAAACGTGATATCAAAATTATCGGAACTACTAAACAATATTTTGAGCATCGGGTTCAAGTCCGAGTTTACATATCAATTTTCTTACTAATTTTTATTTTATTTTTTATTTGTTTTCGAAGCTGAAATAACCACATCATTTATAAATTCTGATTAACATTAATAATTTTATTTCTGGAGCTTTTAACATTTAACATTCAAAACGTTACTGTTCGTCAAAGATTGCGAAGAGTGATTTCTGATATAAACCTTACACTTCTATCTCATGAAAACTCCTTATTATCCTCCTCCGCATTAGATCATTCGATAAGAAGTGTTCCGGAACAACCAGATTTATTGGATACTTCTCTGTTACTTAGCATGAAAAGGCAAATTCGAGACCTTCAAAATGAAATTGAAAGTGCTCACAACGAAATATCAAGCCTAAATATTGAGAATCGTTCGCTACAGAATAAAATCCAGGAAAAAGACAGAAAGATAGAATTTCTAAAGAAAGTCAGCTGTAATAAAAGCAACACACCAGTAGTTACACCTACGATCAAACGAAAAAATCTTACAAATGAAAAACTGAGTAAAATATTACATGGCACTACAACGCAATTTCAATTATCACCGCTACCTACATAAGCAAAACTGGGGGAGTTTTACTACCCTCACCAATAGATGTCAGCACGCATAATGAAATCTCTCCAACATTCCGTCAAGATATATTCTACAATCAAAAAACAGATGGCGTGCGTCACCATCTCAACGCCAATAAAAGTAAAAAGTCCAAAATAATTATTATTGGTGATGAACAAGTGCGAGGCTTATCATCAAAACTGATGTACGAAAGAAAAAATAACTGGAACGATAACTACCAAGTGTCATCGTTTATTAAGCCAGGTGCTAACTGCACACAAATTCTTGAAGACTTAAAATTATCCTTAGACCAGAATGATATACTTATCTTAAGTTTAGGAAAAAATGACACCAACCCCTTTAGATTATTTTCTGAAATTTGTAATATCTTATATCAATATCAAAAAAATAAAATATTTATTCTAAATATAAAATATAATAGGCATCTCAATGTTGGTCTCTTAAATAATCATGTAAAATTATTATGCCAAAACTACAAAAACTGCATGTTTATAGATCTGTCGCATAACTTATACAATCAATATGTGAGTAGGAGGCAGAACACACACGACCTCTATTTAAGTGCAATATCTTTTGAGCTGAATGTTGAAATAGACAATATAGCCTACACAGACATATTTATTACAAATAGGAAATACACAATAATGAAGCATGTTATGTTCAACTATTCTATTAATAAAGTTAAGAGCTCACAAAATAATATTGAAAATAACGACCGATGTAAAAATATACTTGATAAATGTAAAAAAGGTACAATCCAGTTCAGTAAGAGGTAGTGCCACACTGCATGCTTGCATGCAGTCGAATTGGGCCGGCACGATCGGGGAGGTACCTCTCGCTTACACGAGACCGGCGTAAAGTGACAGCTGTGCTGTCGCGTTTCGTGCGGTGTGTAAGTAGCCGGTGGCTCATGGAGGTGGGAGGAGAAAGGAGGGCAGCGCAAATAAGACAGATATGTTAGACATAAGTTTACAAGAGCTACGCCAAAGTACAGGTGAAATTCAAGTGATTTGCCTAACTGAAACATTTATTAAATATGGTACTGAATCAAATCTAAAACTTAATAATTATGTTCTTGCTTCATATTTTTCCCGTACTAAGCAGAAAAGATGTGGCTCTTGCATCCTAGTCCACAGGAGCTTAGAATTCAATAAATTAGCATTACACGTTAAACCTTTAGAACACGTCTTTGAATATTGCGCTATTGACATAAACGCACTTGATTTGATTGTTGTGTGCATATACCGTACGCCAATTTCAAACGTAAGTATATTTTTAAACAAACTAAACAATAAATATGTCACAAACTTAAGAAAAAAAAGTGATGTTATGTGGAGACTGGAACATTGATATTTTAAAAAATACTTCCTCTTCAAAAGAGCTAACTATATTACTAGCCAACTATAACTATAACTATAAATATATAAAACCATATTACCTGCCCTACCAGAAACATTGCATGTATTGATCTTATATGTAGTAACTTTGTAAACACACACATCACCGCCAAAAATCACTGTCTTGCACTTTCAGATCATGAAACGGGTCAGACAGTCTCATTTGATTTACACATTAAAACAGCCCATGGTAACCAAAATTCTGACTATTTTTTAGAAAAAAAGAGAGACTATAGTATCTTCAATATAAAGAAGTTTTATGATTGCATAAAATCTTTATCGTTTAGCGATGTAATAGAAACAGAATGTACTGAAACGGCGTTCAACATATTTCATGAGACTTTAATTCTATTTTACAATTTATGTTTTCCTAACATCGTAATAAAAAATAATAATAGTAATAATTTAATCAAAAACAAATGGTTAACTAAGGACATAAAGAAATACTGCAAGACTAAACGTTTATTATATATGCATTATCGCTTCTCAAAGTCCAATAAATTAGTGAATAAATTAAACTATAAAGAATATGCTACAGTCTTACAAAATTGCATAGTAGAGTCCCATAAGCTTAACAATATTAAATATATACAGAAGTCTCAAAATAAGTGCAAAGCGTCTTGGTATATTATAAAAAATAATAGAAATGCTCAATTTCATTACTCTATAAAAAAAATTGAAATTAATAACAACATAATAACAAATCCCAACGAGATAGTTAAGCATTTTAATTCGTACTTCATTGACTTAACTAACAATATCTATTCTGATAATAATGTTGATAATAATATAATTTCTGGTATTAATAATCTAAATAATAATTTATCCCATATAAATATAATGATTCATTAATAAAAGGTTGAACAGTAAAACTATTACTAAAACTGCGTTGCTCTGAAATGAGATTTATTAATAAACAAATGCTTATACTTTTAAAATTACAATATTATTTATTTTTATTAATTATAAGCTCACCTGAAATGAGAAACAACATTTAAAGCTAAGAATTACAGTTCTTAGTTATTCGTATTTAAATTCTAATAAAATATAATTGTGACAATACGGTCATTCTTTTTCTAATGTGACAGCAAGCTATATCGTCTCATATATAATCGTAAAAAAGGTCTAAATGAAGTGTCACGTACTTCGTTTACATAATTATTAATAATAGTAATAATAATTCAATTTATCTGACACCAATTACTAGGTTTTATACGATAAAAAATATTAACGATCTGAAGAATACGAACTCAAAAGGCTATGATAACATACATACAAAGATATTGAAGGTATGTTCTCAACACCTGGCCACAACCTTAACACACATTATAAACTTATCGCTAAGTCAAGGTATCTTTCCCACTGCTCTAAAATTATCAATAGTAAAACCAATACATAAAAAGGGAAACACAAGTGATATGGGCAATTACAGACCAATAACTATAATACCTGTTATATCGAAAATATTTGAAAGAGTCATGTTTTAAAAAAATTACGTACTTTTTTACTATAAGGCCAGAACAATTTGGCTTTAGAAAAAATAGATCAACATCACATGCATGTTTCTCTTTAATTAAAACTATTACTGAATCTATAAATGCCAAGAACCCTATAACTGCAATATTTCTAGACCTGACTAAAGCATTCGATTTTGTATCTCATAAAATACTTTTAAACGTCTTATACTCCCAAGGGATTAGGGGTATAGCGAATGAGTGGATAAGAAGTTACCTCTTGAATCGTAAACAATTTGTCGAAATTACAGAAAATGCCGGTAAATACAGAAGGATACACAGGTCTTCTTTTTTATGTAATGGACATGGAGTACCTCAAGGCTCAATTTTAGGGCCTTTGCTTTTCCTAAGTTACATAAATAATCTACCCCACATTATAGATCATGATTGCATACTTTTTGCCGATGACACAACAATTTTAATTAAAAATAAAGACACGTCGAATTACGAACTCGAAATTAACAACACATTGAACAAAACAATAAATTGGTTTAAGAAAAATAACCTAACAGTAAACGCTATTAAAACTAAATTAATTAGATTCCATGCATACAACACAATTCGGGAAGATATCAAAATTTGTTATGATCAAAATCCCATTGAAGAGGTAAAGTCAACTTGTTTTTTGGGGATACAAATTGATAACCACTGTACATGGAAAGAACATAATATACAAAACGTTACCATGAAAATAGAAAAATTTGTATACGCGTTAAGAAATGTAAAGAAATAAGTATCTACAAAAGCAGCATTATTAGCCTATCACGGATACGTTGCCTCTATACTAAGGTACGGGCTTATAATATGGGGTAACTCTGTGGATCTTATCCGACACTTTTGCTCACAAAAAAAGTGCATTAGATCTGTTTGTGGAGCAACGTACCTAGATAGTTGCAAGACATTATTCAAAACATATAAGATACTTCCCTGCCCTATCTTTATATTTACGAAATGTGTATTTTCGTTCGTAATAATATGAATATATTCTTTGAGGCTAAATCTTATAATACTATAAGAAGTTGCCCGCATCCAAATAAACTGTGTGTCCCAAAACAGAGACTCCAAATGTTCAGTAAAAATGCCTATTGTATGGCCGTAATTATTTACAACAAACTTCCAGGAAGTATTGTTAAATTAACAATGAAAATTTCTAAAAGAGAATTATTTAAATGGTTGCTCGACAAAACATACTATAGCATAAATGAATACATTAATGATAAAAATAAAAATGACATATTTGAGATTATATTATGATTTGTATTTATTACCAAGATTAATTATTATTTATATTATTGTTGATTTAATTTTCACATTTCGTTATGTAATTTGTGATATTGTTGTATTTTCCTGTTGTATTTTATAAAAGTCAGACATATTCTTTGTAATTAAAAATATGAAATTAAAACTGAATATTTGCGCGCAGAAAGCAGAATATATTTTGTACTTAATTATATTGTAACATCTATTGATACTATATTCTACCAAATAAACATTTCTTTCTTATATGTAAATGTTGAAAGTTATTGTGTTTTAAATGGACACAGTGTCGTTATAGCTGAGTTTTGTATTAAACGCGAAAAATTTGCTCCTTTTGTTATAAAATATAGACCTATCAAAAACATGTGTAAAGAAAAGTTTTATAGTGACCTATGTCAAGTGTCATGGAAAGATACTTTAAATATGGATAGTGTCAATGATATGGTTTGCTCCTTCAATTCTCATATTATAACGCTCTTTAACACCCACGCTCCCCTTAAAACATGTACGATCAGGGAACCATCGTACCCCTGGATAACGGACGTTATTAAAATTATGATGAGGCTACGGGATCGAGCTTTGTCTGCTTATCGTAGGAATAAAACAGAATCAAAAAAAAAATATTATAAACAATTGAAAACATTAGTTGAAAAGTCCCTTTATAGTGAAAAAAATGCATATTTTAGATTTAACATCAATAATCATATTAAAACTCCGAAACTTCTATGGAAAAATTTAAAAACGTCAGTAATATCAAAAAAAGCTACTCATGAACTCCCCTCTCATTTTATAGATCCTAATTTAATAAATAATCATTTTTTAAGCATCACAAATAACTTAACTACCAATTTGTCCACCTTAACATATTATGAGTTCAATCGTTTTAACTCTGAATGTTTCAAAATTGAACCAGTACAAAACACGGACGTAT
>LUGF01038729.1:40497-54018 GCA_001625245.1 Calycopis cecrops | reverse complement strand
GTTTGCAGCATGTCATTAATATGCAGAAGAAAGAGTGTGGGAGACAAAACACAGCCTTGCGGAACACCAGCATTGACAGATTTGAGGTCCGAGCATGCACCATCGACAACGACTCTCTGTCAGAAAACTAGTGATCCAATCGCATAATTATATAAGTATTTCCGAACATACACAAACAAAGTTAAAATATTTCCTCAATAGGAAATTACTAAAGAATGATATACCTGAGCCGGACAAGTACTGTGACTTTCTAACCGTTTAGGTCGTTTAGGATGTTTGTCTGATATTATTACAGATGTTTCAATAAGAATATCTATTCTACTAATACCTTACGCTTAACAGACGTGCATAAAAGAACAAAAATCACAAGAGGAAGGGTAAAAATATAGGTACAAAGTGAGGGATAAACTGAACGTTGTAAATAGGAAAGAGATTTCAACATCGAATATGGGCATATATTACTTTAATACATTATAAATTCAAAAGAGAACAGGATTCGAACATAAAATATTTAAATGTGGAAGGTCGCTGAGCGGCACACAAACTGACATTAACCTGAGTCTGAGTCTCCGTTTGTCGTAGTGTGACTGACATGCCGGGTCGAGCTTCATTATGTAAATCAGAACGATCCCGCAGATTGTACCAGGGTCTGATTAAAGGGAACTTTCACAGCTTCAAAATACGCCAAATTGTGTGAGCAAAATTATTTTAATCCACAATATTATATTTTAGTGAGGTAGTTAGCATATATTATGAAACACTATAGTATGTTAACATAAGAAAAAATGTTTAAGTTAGGTATTCTTGAATTCTCAATTCTTCTAATTTGAAATTTGAAGTCTCAGGATGAGAGTAAACTTCCTTATTTTGTTTCCTTAGCTTTTTGTATATTTACACATTGTGTACATTGAGTTATTATTACTACGTAGTACATATAACTCAATGATTGTGTAGTGTTTTTTTATAATTTATGTGAATTTGAATAAATGCGTAAAATGTTACCTACATTTTACGCATTCATTCAAGGAAAATTAGTATTAATAATTAGTTTTTTTTTAGAATAAAAATTAAATATTATGATAACCCTTTTGTAATATAATAATATGCCAAACAGGTTTTAATTCCATTTTATAGTATTTACGTATACTAAAAACTCGAACATTTATACAAACTTTTGCAAAAAATATAAGTAAAATTATGTACAAAATATTAGACATTACGTGGTCAAATTCCGTTCCACTGAGATAATAATAGAAATCATACAAGGTTTACTGCATAGCTTGTATAATTTCTGTTATTATCTCCTCGTTTTACTTGAACTATTTTTTAAAATTAGACTTCACCTACTATATTTCCTGGGATTCCAAGATCAATAGCCAATTAAGACTCTTTGCCCAAATCCTAGAAATGCTAGAGGCTCGAGACTCCAAAAACTATTAAAATCCAATTTTGGCAGATTGGAATGATCTAAATAGGTTCTTTTACTACTTACTCCCTCGACGGATCTCCACCTTGTCGCGGTGAGGGGGCTTAGTAGCCGTGGCTTGAACCTACCACGGTGAACCAAGAGGGATCCCGGGCGCGGACGCGTCGGGTGGGCTTTGCCGAGGCCCGCTCTGTTGCGTCCATGGAGGAGGGGTCGCGAGAGGAGAGGTGTCTCGGTGTGTCGTTGCCGTGCACCCTATCTCCCGCGACCGAACTGGGGCGCACCGTCTGTTGCGTTGGCGGTGGGGCCGCAGAGGAATAGGAGATACGTTGTGTCGTTGCCGTCCTCCCTGTCCTCTGCGGCCGTTTGATGGTTGGTCCGCCGCCCCGCGGATGGGACCAGCCAATGCTGGATGTTCTCCACCCGACCCTCTGAATAAGCAGATGGCGGCGTGGATTCGGACGACCGGCGAGGTATGCTCCGATGGAGCATTGGGACCAGGGGTTAGGATGGGAACCCGACCCTGAGTCTGGCCTTCTCACCGAGGCCAGCCTGTCGCTGGAGGCCCCCTGTTGCTTTTAGATCCGGGGCCCTCCAATCAAAGCGGCTGAAAGCACCCGCAGGGGTTTAGTCGATAGGGGCGTATCAAACGCCGAACCCGACACAGGCCCGGTTTCAGAGCCACCTAGGCTCCCGGGTATCGTGCGTAAATGCATTCCCCTGCGAAAACAAAAAAAAAAAAAGAAAGGGTCTTTTACTACTTCCTTCATTGACAAAACGGGCTTATATTATTACCGCCTTAATTCCTTGTTAGTCCAGAACTGAAGATATACCTCTTTCAATAAGTATCAAAACAATACGGGATGTTTAAAGCCTTGAATCCACCTGATGAGTGATGAACCGACTTTATACAAGAAGTCGTGAGAAAAATTTACATTAAAAAATCTATTACAATGACTAAGTAGAGTACCTACTTAATGAATTAACCCGTACGTGCTACAAAATGTCATTCAGTATTCTGGCCTAAGAAAGGTCGGCCAGTAATAAATACATTGACCCCACAAATCTACTTAAACCCTCTTATACAGATTACCTTATTCACGTAATGGGTAAAACAAATTTATTCAAGTTTTCGTCTATTTTTCAATATTCTTATTTAGACACCAATTGAATAACGATTTGATTCTGTTTTACGGAATTTTCAAGTATTAGTTTTTTACTAGCAGGTGTAATTTTTTTTGTCTAGTATAAAATGTGCTCATATTATTAATAATAATAAAAATCTTTAATAATATAAGTTAAAAATAATTTGATACTTATTTTACTATCAAGTCTACTCTCTTCTACTTTTATGTTGTAAGGAATCATTGTAGTCCTGATAACCTGGATTGTCTCGTTTTGTGCGGTTTATAAGTTTTTTCTCTAAGGTTACAAACAAATTACAATCACTTACAATGCCTGTTGAATGTCGAATGCACGTGAAAAGAAGAATACATTGTTGTATAGTAGAGATATAGAGTATAGAGGGTAAAGTCAAACTCGAACTTGAACAACACATTCGAAGATAGCTCCGTAGCTGAACTGCAGTCTTTTTTTTTTTTCTTTATGGTATAGGAGGGCAAACGAGCAGTTGTAGCCATTTTCATGACTACCGACGCCCATATACATCTGCATAGACTACAGATGCGCTGCCCTCCTTTCTCCTCCCACCTCCGTGGACCACCAGCTACTTACACACCGCACGAAACGCGACAGCACAGCTGTCACTTCACGCCGGTCTCGTGTAAGCGAGAGGTACCTCCCCGGTCGTGCCGGCCCAATTCGGCTGCATGCAAGCATGCAGCGTGGCACTACCTCTTACCAGTTGCAGTTACGCCCATCTGCACAGTTTACTAGTTACTATGAGACAGGGACTAGTTAGCGGCGCTAAACACGGCCACAATGATGACCTACAGATGCAGGAACAACGGCTTAATGTAGTCTCTGAGATACGGTACTGTGATACTATTAACTGCCGACTTCATACAATATAATGAGAAATTTAAAAAAATCCGATCACTATATTCATTGGTTCAACCCGGGAATCGCAACCGTGATCTTCATCATTAGTCGAAGAACGTCCACTGCTGCACACAGGCCTCCCCCATAGATCCCCGAAGGTCACGGTCACCAGCCACTTGCATTCAGCAGCTCCCCGGCACCTTTACGAAGTCCTAGGTTCACCGGGTTAAAGGCCATCCAACGCTTCGTCTTCCAGTGCGAGGCCGCCACTCGAGAACCTTTCTTCTCCAGTGGTTATCGGTTATCCGAGCAGCAATGTAGCCTACCTATTGCCTTTCAGATTGCTGACTCTGAGAGCTATATCTGTTACCTTAGTTCTCTTGCGGATCTACGAATCGCGGACCATACCTCGAAGAGAAATATCAAGCATAGGCCTTTCCATAGCACGCTGAGTGACTCTGAGCTTATACAAGATCCACATTTAGCGGCCAAGTGTCAGTGCCCTATAGCATCATTAGCAACACACACTGGTCGAATACTTTCGACTTAAGGCACTGCGGTTTTTCGGACGAAAATATTCTTATTAGCTTTCCGAACGCTGGCAGCACATCTGTATAGCCTCTATGAGGATGTCTGTGGGCGTTGATAGCCATGAAAATGGCTCCGACTGCTCGTTTGCCCCCTAAACCATAAAAAAAAAGAAAGAAAGCTTCTGAAACTTATAGAATCAATAATTCTGGGTTAAATAATAAATCAAATGCGATAAAAACCGTAATAAATAACAATTACTTATAATATACCTACACGATTACTAAATTTGGAGCAAAAAAACTATATTACCAAACAAACATTAATTAATGTAGAAAACGCAAAAACAATTTACTTTTTAATCCAAACGTATTTTCTTCCTTAAGTACCTACAAGATTTTCTCAAAATCAAAACCATAAAGTCAAAGCACCTATAAGTACAGATAGATCTTTGTTCACGGGACTATTAGATGTGAGTAGCTCCGTTAATAGAGGGTCGGATCAAAATTGCTAGTATCGTCTGCTGCTGACAAGTTTTTACAAGCGAGCGACGCCTTTGTGAAGTAAAATGGGAAACAGAAAGCGGACATAATCAGGATCTATATTCAAATAAATATTCCGGCATTGTTATTATTAAAATAATTCACCGGATTTTAGATAGTAAAGGGAGTTGTTAATGTTCATTGTGTATATTTTGTCCACAAAATGATGATGAGCAAATGAGTAGTGAACTTTTAGTGATTACCGAAGCTTATAATCCGCATAGAGCAGTGCTCAATGTTCGCTGTCGATTGTAGTAGGTATACGGCAAATATGCTGTTTAACTTTTCTTATAAAAACTTCTTCAACTTTAACAATAAATTCTGCACAAAAATGTGTGCGTGCGCCGGCTGTGGAAGCAACACTGAACATTTTTGTTGGTTTAGATTTTTTTTAACAGAATTAAACATAATTTTGAAAAATTTTTGGACTTGGGTAAACAGAATTAAAAATAATTTTGCAAACCTAAATAAATTAGAGAAATTATCAGAACTTAAAGAAATCGATTTATTTTTATAGTATTTTGTTACAAAGAAAATTCCATATACCTCGGATCCGTTGCATTATCACGATTTCTATGAGACAACGAGCTGCCCGACAGTAACGTGTAACAATGTAGCCCAATTTTCAGCCCATTATTTTACCCTACAATATTGTTTATTCGTTCTCAAATCCCCTTCAACACACACAAAAAAATTCAGTGACATACACACGCACACAAGAAATATATTATATATATATATAGATTTTCTTTATTTCGTATTCATTTGAATTAAACTCACAAAGGTACCTAATTAAAAACCACAAAGAAATAAAGAGAGAAAATTGTATTGGGAACGAAATCAATTCAGTTTTTTCCCTTTCTTTGCTTCGCTCAACTAATCAGTTGAATCTCAAGCCCCCAGTAAGCACTCTTTAACATTGTTATACTACAAAAGAAGGCGGAGTGCTCTGAAACTAATTAAAATTGTTTTATTATGGGTTATTTGTCGTATTTTATAAACAAATTTCACGATCATTAGCTTTATTGACAACCTAAAAACGTAAACCAATAGGTTTACGTTTTGACAAAAAAAAACGAACTAGTGCATCAAAAAATACGAAGTAACTCTCGGTACTCTTCGACATTGATATCGTAAAGGATGTACATTTGTACACACATTTCATTTGCTTGCTATATTATAGGTAGTGTAACGCTACTTTACGTTAAGTATCAAATTATACTTGTAAAATATTATACTTATCAAATTTTGTTAATATTGGTTTACTTAGAAAAAGTGAATTAAGAAGTAAACGTAAAAGTAAAATATTTTATATAATTTTAATAAATCGTGTCCAATGAAATCATTACTATCAACGATGTGGTTACAGTCCTAAAAGTTAACACGCATGCTTCGTTTTTTTTTCTGTTACAATCACCTAAAATGAATATCTATTCACTACTGAGATATTCGCGGATGAGCGGTCCTACTTCCTTGTTTACGTGCATTAAAAAGCATTACTCTCCTTTTCGTGCAGTCAAGTGATAATATAATTTCTATTTGTTTCGCGTAGAAACAAGATCTAATAATACGGGGGCCGTTCTTGTTACAACAGATTCATCCCCTCGCACTATCGCCGCAAGCATTCACTTCCAACAATATTAATTTGGATCAATTTCTTTTTTGCTACCTAAAGGTTACATGTTGTGGTATAATAACAGAGAAGAAATAATATTAAATGATGCACATCCATCAAAATTTTGTCATCAAAGAACGTTGTTAACTTTAGTTTGTTGATAGCAGTAGCTTGTGAAGCATCGCCGCCAAGACCGCAAGAACAATGTCATGACCAAGATTCAAACATTTTATTATATTTAGCTTTATTGTATTTAGCAAATATTATATTTACCATATTATAATATAGAATAATATTACCAAATATTATTCCATATTATATTTACCAAACTCTATTCGATTTTTTATAGTTTAAGGGGGAAAACGAGCAATCGGAGCCATTTTCATGACTACGGAAACTCATATTAAACATCCGCAAAGAGGCTATAGAGAGGCGTTGGCCTCCTCCTCCGACTTCGGGTCGTGCCGGCCCAATTACCTTACCTAATTACTACATGCATGCATGCAGCGTGGTACATACATTATAAATTCGTACGGAAAATAATTACGGCTGTATTTCAAAATCCTATATATACATAACACGTCCTATACATAATATAATATATAATACATCCATCAGAGCAATGAGTCTAAAATCCCTAATCAAGTTGCAAGTAAGCAATCATATAGATAGAACAACAGCTTAATTTTTTATAAGTCACCATTTATTACGCTACTTGTTTGAGTCTCGAGAGAAGATATCATATCACCTTAATCGTAACAATGCTCACGAGGCAGTTACTTAGCTTTCAGATTGTATTTCCTAAGTTGTGAGCTCGATAACGTATCAGCCATCTTGGAAACGCTTGCCTACGATCATTTGTCATCAGTAGAGTTACATAAGTATAGAATAAAATAAAATATTATCCGCCACAGCTCGAGTATAAAAGTTTTCAGCTTTATTATATTTCTACAGATATAAAAGGACAAAGTAAAATATCGTAAAATCCTTAACAAAGATTAAACTTTAACAAGGGACATATTAAAGTACACCCATTTGTTTGTCGGAGGTACGATGTAGTAGAGTTAAAGGTTTTAGGGTATCACATTTAAATTTCTTATTTTCGACAAAAAAGAACTGGTTAGTCGATTTGACTTGATTTTTTATGTTTTTGTTTACATTTTTTGTATTGGTCGATTTCATCATTACAGGTGGTAGGTGTACAGATGGTATTGTTTTGTCGACACAGTACATTTACGTATAATACCTAGGAGCCTGGGTGACCCTTATGTTGTACTCGTATAAGTAGGACTCGATACTCAGTGCAATACTGACTAAACCCTGCGCTATTATTGGAGGTTCCCGCAGGCGACAAGATCTCTCCAGCGACAGTATGGCTTCTGCGAAAGGGCCAGACTTCTCTTTCGTGGGGACTCTCTGGCTGTCTCTGAAGTCTCTACATCGTTGGAACAGTACTATAGGGTAAGGTTCCCGTCGTGATATCTGGCCCCAGTGCTCCAAACGAGCACGCCACCAATGCGACCGAATCGGACCCGCCAGTCGTCCCAATCCACGCCGTCGCGCCGTCTGCTAATACAGAGGGACGGGTGGAGGACTCAGCTAAGCTGCTCTTAGTCTGGCCTCTAATTATGTATAGTACACTGATTATGATTTTGTGTTGGATAGATTATTCATTTCACCTGCAAGCGAATCGATTCATTTAAAGCCTTGCCTACCGACGTATTTATATTTTCTGTGAGGTAGTTGTCTTTTGTCTAGAGCCTTTCATTGATATGATATCCTCGGAAAGTGATCCTAGCTAATCTATATATAATAAGAGACTAAAGATATAAAACTAAATAAAGAATAGGAATGCATCTGCAAAAAAAATATGTGAATATGAAAATATTGGTAGTCATTAAAAGACTTCAATATAATAGCTCATTTATCACATTGAACTTTTAAAAATAAATGATGATGGTGGTATGAAAAATGCCTATGGAAGTTTTCCTTCCACCAAGCAAAACCGGTGCCTATTCGGCCGTTTATAAAAGGAGAAAGATCCATAGATCTCGCTGAGAGGATTACCTGTTGGCGACATATTAGGTTCACTTCACAGTCTTCAGAATATGTTCTCCCGTGACGTTTAGTAAGGGCACTCTGCGGGATAAACATTTATTTATTTATCACCTCAACTACAACAATCATGAAGAAGCTGTGTAAAAGAATTTCTTGAACTTCACTTTAAAAAAGTCCGAACACATTTGACTATGACATTTCGACAATATCCAACATGTGCCAAAATAAATACATATAAATAATAGGGTCATATATAATGGTTTTATAAGGGCATAAAATACGCGTTAATGGTGCCGTATAATCCTGTAATCTAGCTTCAGTATGGCGGCTCTACTTACAGTTATTAGGTCGAATTGACACAAAAGTATCTGGCTCTGTAATTGATATCGTCATTAGTGGTTCGTAAATACTTTTTGCCAATACCACTGGGAACGCGCGAGCTAAATTGAAGGAGAATATACAAGGTGATCCAATATGTTATTAAAAATATAATATGTAATATCTATGAACTACACACATTACACTACGTTAGCCTAACCCCGTGCTAAGTACCGTAAGGACTTGTGTTACGGGTACTAGATAACGGAACAATATTTAATGTTTTATAAATTTAAGAAATTGTTTATTATTTAAGATTTTTATTATAGAAAATAATTGTACATATAATACATATAATAGTCAAACATTCACGATCAAGGCGGGATTCGAACCCGCGTCCCCCGGCGCAACATGCTCCGCTTATCCGAGCCCTGTACCACTGCGCCAGCCTGGTCGTCAAAACATCATTTTACACTTTGGGAAATCTTTAAAACATAATAATTATACTGCATTGCAACCAATGTAGGGAGCAAGACAAGTGTGTAAAAATCTTCATAATATGTGGCACTGTGTTCCCTCTGTCATTAACGAGCTGCCGTATAGATGTATTATTGTTTTTTTTAATCAAACACGGTCGTTACGACTTAAAGTGACGTATGTACAATTCGTTTATTTTATGAGTGTCGATGCTAGGCCGATTGTTCTAATCCGCGCCGCCTGTTTCAGAGGGACGGGTGAAGGACCTCCCTGCTAAGCTGCCCTTAATCTGGCCTATTCTTTATGGTGTCATCTCCTATACCTAACAGGCCGGAGGAATACGGGTCCCGAGGCGAGCCTCATACCCGGGCCAATGCTCGCGAGGGGGAACTACCCCTCGGTGGTGGGGACACCTCTATCAAGAGGTGTTTGGGTGGTCTGGGTGGGCGGACGGGCTATAATTGCCCTGAGGGCATGCAAATGCATGCGTGGCAGCAATATGCTGCTACTATGTAGCACTACGGCTACTGGGTGTGGTGTGTGGTGTGTAGTGTGTGTTGTGTGTTTGGTGCTTGTAAAAGTATGAGATGGTATGACTCTCGTCCTGCAAGCCCGACTGCTGCCCGGCTGCCCATCGGTCGCTGGTATGTCGCGAGCATAGAATTCTCTTGGGTATACACGTCCGTCCGGAGGTCGCGCATGCAGGGGCGCGAAGCCACGCAGGTGAGCATGCGGTCCGTTGTCCGCCATGCAAAACATGGCAGTGGACATACGGGCCACAAACTCACCCACCGACTCCACCCCCAAATCACGCGCGATGGTGCAATTCCGAACGTATCGGCCTGAGTCGTCGTATGTACTCTGAGAGCTAGGTTTTGTTGCGCTTGCAAACGCTTCCTAAGGGTAGGCGAGGCTAACGCGTACCAAACGGGGGCGGCGTAGGTGAGGCGCGAACGGATATACGTCTTGTAGATCCCCATTTTGGTGCGTAACGGTAGCCCGGATTGCAACACAGGCCGTAGCAGTGCACGGGAAGCTCTCGCTTGGTTGATCTGACGATCAACCTGCGAGCCCATACGCAGCGAACGGTCTATGCTACAACCGAGATACAGCACCGGGGAACTCCATGACAGCTCCACACCCCTCAACCTTAACCGCTCCCGCAAGTCGCGCTTTCGGCTGACAAATAGAGAAGCCGTTTTCACCACGTTGACCGCCATTCATCACTTATCAAGCCACTCCGGTAGCCTATCCAGAAGCCGTTGCATTCACGCAACTGCGAGGTCGGGTTTGCGAGACGAAGAGAGGTGTGTGCTGTCGTTAGCGAACAGCGCGAGAAGCACGTCTTCCTCGCCCTCTCCCAAAAGATCATTGAGGGTTGGGATATCGTGGGTATAAGCCGCGTACAGGCAAGGCGAGAGACAACTGCCCTGTGGCACTCCCGTGCGCACATCCCTCGGAGACGAGAGCTGCCGTTCCACCGATACGCGAAATGTCCGGCCGTGTAAAAAGGACGCCACTAATCTCACAATCGCATGTGGGACGCCGATTTCCTTCAACTTGAACAAGAGCCCGGGGTACCACACACGATCAAAGGCTTTCTCCATATCGAGAAAGACCCCTACGGTGTGTATTATATACCCTTATTCCACTCATTGGCCAAGTGATGGAGTACCCGCGCCAGCTGGAGCGTGGTCGAGTGACCGCCCCGAAAGCCAAATTGCTGATCCCTAAAAGGGATGTGCGCCTTCAACCTCCGTAGCAGAAGCCGTTCGAACAGCTTCGCGATGTGTGACAGCAGCGTAATCGGTCGGTAACCTCCGGGCAAATTTCGGGGCTTACCCGTCTTCGGTAGAACAACAACTTTCCCCTCTTTCCAGATATCCGGAAAATTGGCAGTACGCAGGATGCCATTGGCTAGTCTCGCCAGTGCAACGCCCGTACGACGAGGCATCATGATGAGGGCCGCCGTGGGAACTCCGTCCATGCCTGGTGCTTTGCGTCTTGGCAGACGCCGGGCAACCTTCCACAACTCCAAGGGGGAGATAAAATCTCCCCCCTGAAGCGGCGGTGTCGGACTGGACAGTAGCTCCTGAACGCATTCCTCAACATGCTCGTGGTGTTCGGAGGCGACAACAGCTGGTGTGTGTGGAGTAAATGTTGAATGTAGGTGAGTGACTAGGATTTCGGCCCGGGCAAGGGCACCGTAGTGTCTCTTACCCGAGTCATCCAGCAGTGGTGTTGAGTGTTTTGTTCTGGTCAGCTGCCTGTTAAGGGCGTGGAGTCTGGTGTCGGATTCTCGGGCTTCGGATATTCTCCGATCCTATCGGCACCATTTGACTCAAACATTGCCAAGCTGGCCTCTTCGAAGCCTATCCGAATGAGTAGCCCTATTCGGCATAGCTTTGGGGATCATAGAGGCACGCAAAGCCACCACGACAAGGTGGCAACATACTTAATATAACAGGGAAAAATACCTTGTGTCTCTGTTATTATAAAAAAAATACCGAACATCCTACATAAAATAATAAATGCGAATGTTTGTATGTTTGTTTATTTATTTATTACTTACCTGACCTTCACGCAAAAACAACTGAACCGATTTACACGAAATTTCGCCCACACATAGAGGGAACTTAGATTACCACATAGGATAAATCCCGACAAAATGTTCTTTTGGGATGCCATGGGATGATTTTCTATATTCCACGGGATCTAAATTTATGCGGGTGAAATCGCGGGGCGCAACTTGTATTTGCATATATGTGTGTGTAACCTATATACCACGGCGGAGGAAGAAATTTTTAAATATTTTTAGGAAGTATTATATAATAATAAAAAATATAATTTGGAAAAGTTGGTAAGTTGTTGAATATAATAGAACTAAAATATATCAATTTATTTACTTTGATATTCCGTAAGTAAGAAAATCCTAATTACTTTGGATCCTTTGTTCTAGTATTACGATTTTTCGAAATCAATTACATTTATTTGTACTCAAAGAAATTGTACTTGCTAAGGTAGGTACCTAATTAAAAACCACAAAGAAATAAATAAAGAGAGAGAGTTATCCCGACAGTTGGATCTAGAACCCCCAGTAGGCACTTTTTAACATTGTTATTGTACAAAAGAAGGCGGAGTGTTCTTTAGAAACCAATTAAAAATATTTTATTACGGACTATTTCGTCGTATTTTATAAACAACTTTCACGATCATTAGCTTTATTGACAACCTTTTTGTACCTATAAGCCTACAGGCGAAACAGAAAATAATTAAAAATCGATGCCCATTTACGTTTATATAATTGAGAATGTATATTTGTACACTGTCTTTTCACATGTGTGCTATGTGAGAAGCAGAATAACGCTACGGGTATCCCAGTATATAGCTTACGAAATTTTAGTAATATTTTTATAATATTTTAACTATTAATAGGAATATTTGAAAGATGAATATGTACTATTTTTTTACAAATCATGTCATCGTTATCAAACTATTAACCAATCTATATTATCCACTGAAATCGATGAAAACGAAAATCCAAAATAAACATGCATGTTTAGTTTTTAATTAATTAGCAAAAAAGAAAATAAAACGCTTCGCGAATTTGACATTCACTAGATATCTAGTCTACGTTCATTAAAAGTCATCACCTCATTTTCGTGAGGTTAGGTGATAATATAATTTCTATTTGTTTCGCGTAGGAACAGGGTCTAATAATACGGGGAAGGTTGTTGTTGCAGCTGATTGATCCCCTCGCACTATCGCCTCGAGCATTCACTTCGTACCAACATTAATTTGGACCAATTCTCGCAGTCGTAGTGAGTCATTTTTTTGTTTGTTAAATTTTACATGATTTAATAACATAAATCCCTACTAATATTATAAATGTGAATGTAGGTTTGCTGGTTACGATATTATACCAAACCTACTAAACCGATCCTAGCATACACATATTCTTAGAAGAAAGTACATAGTATACTTTTTATTTAAAAAAATGATGACCTTATGCCAGGGGAAAAAGATAGTAGGTACGTAATAATATTATGTAGGACGTTTGGTAGGGGAAAGTATTATCTAAGGGATCCATATCTTTTACAAAAACATAATACTATAGTAAACAGTCTCATAACTAAGAGTGTTATAGCAATTATTAATAATAATAATTAGTATATAATATAGTATATATAATATACTATATAATTTACTAATTATAATATATAGTGTATAAAGCCCCGCACGTTGATATTGCCATGGAACCTTGTCACAAAAACAGCTGTGTGACGTCATCCGTCGCTAAAACGTACATACTTTGCGAACGGACTGAACGAAACTGACTGGTACCGACGTCATTTTTACGTCACCAAGATGGCCGCCAATCGCAATATCAACGTGCGGGGCTATATATATGTATTATATATAAGAGGACCAGGCTGGCGCAGTGGTAAAGGGTTCGGATAAGTGGAGCATGTGACGTCGGGGGTCGCGGGTTCGAATCCCGCCATGGTCATGGATGTTTATCTATGTATTATATGTATTTCTATAACAAAAATCTT
>LUGF01038729.1:21363-39193 GCA_001625245.1 Calycopis cecrops | reverse complement strand
TCGGACTGGACAGTAGCTCCTGAACGCATTCCTCAACATGCTCGTGGTGTTCGGAGGCGACAACAGCTGGTGTGTGTGGAGTAAATGTTGAATGTAGGTGAGTGGCTAGGATTTCGGCCCGGGCAAGGGCACCGTAGTGTCTCTTACCCGAGTCATCCAGCAGTGGTGTTGTTGAGTGATTTGGAAAAGTTGGTAAGTTGTTGAATATAATAGAACTAAAATACATCAATTTATTTACTTTGATATTCCGTAAGTAAGAAAATCCTAATTACTTTGGATCCTTTGTTCTAGTATTACGATTTTTCGAAATCAATTACATTTATTTGTACTCAAAGAAATTGTACTTGCTAAGGCAGGTACCTAATTAAAAACCACAAAGAAATAAATAAAAAGAGAGAGTTATCCCGACAGTTGGATCTCCAACCCCCAGTAGGCACTTTTTAACATTGTTATAGTACAAAAGAGGGCGGAGTGTTCTTTAGAAACCAATTAAAAATATTTTATTACGGACTATTTCGTCGTATTTTATAAACAACTTTCACGATCATTAGCTTTATTGACAACCTTTTTGTACCTGTAAGCCTACAGGCGAAACAGAAAATAATTAAGAATCGATGCCCATTTACGTTTATATAATTGAGAATGTATATTTGTACACTGTCTTTTCACATGTGTGCTATGTGAGAAGCAGAATAACGCTACGGGTATACCAGTACATAGCTTAAGAAATTTTAGTAATATTTTCATAATATTTTAACTATTAATAGGAATATTTGAAAGATGAATATGTACTAATTTTTTACAAATCATGTCATCGTAATCAAACTATTAACCAATCTATATTATCCACTGAAATCGATGAAAACGAAAATCCAAAATAAACATGCATGTTTAGTTTTTAATTAATTAGCAAAAAAGAAAATAAAACGCTTCACGAATTTGACATTCACTAGATATCTAGTCTACGTTCATTAAAAGTCAATAACCTCATTTTCGTGAGGTTAGGTGATAATATAATTTCTATTTGTTTCGCGTAGGAACAGGGTCTAATAATACGGGGAAGGTTGTTGTTACAGCTGATTGGTCCCCTCGCACTATCGCCTCGAGCATTCACTTCGTACCAACATTAATTTGGACCAATTCTCTCGGTCGTAGTAGGTCATTTCTTTGTTTGTTAAATTTTACATGATTTAATAACATAAATCCCTATTAATATTATAAATGTGAATGTAGGTTTGCTGGTTACGACATTATACCAAACCTACTAAACCGATCCTAGCATACACATATTCTTAGAAGAAAGTACATAGTATACTTTTTATTTAAAAAAATGATGATCGTATGCCAGGGGAAAAAGATAGTAGGTACGTAATATTATTATGTAGGACGTTTGGTAGGGGAAAGTATTAACTAAGGGATCCATATCTTTTACAAAAACATAATACTATAGTAAACAGTCTCATAACTAAGAGTGTTATAGCAATTATTAATAATAATAATTAGTATATAATATAGTATATATAATATACTATATAATTTACTAATTATAATATATAGTGTATAAAGCCCCGCACGTTGATATTGCGATGGAACCTTGTCACAAAAACAGCTGTGTGACGTCATCCGTCGCTAAAACGTACATACTTTGCGAACGAACTGAACGAAACTGACTGGTACCAACGTCATTTTTACGTCACCAAGATGGCCGCCAATCGCAATATCAACGTGCGGGGCTATCTATAATATGTATTATATATAAGACGACCAGGCTGGCGCAGTTGTAAAGGGTTCGGATAAGTGGAGCATGTGACGTCGGGGGTCGCGGGTTCGAATCCCGCCATGGTCATGGATGTTTATCTATGTATTATATGTATTTCTATAACAAAAACCTTAAATATATAAAATTTCTTAAATTTATAAAACATATTAAATATATTCCGTTGTCTAGTACCCGTAACACAAGTCCTTACGGTACTTAGCACGGGGCTAGGCTAACGTGGTGTGTAAAGCCCACAGATATTTACTTATTTACTTATTACTTACTTATAGTAGTATTATTAATCAAATACAAATATTCAATTAATACTAATATTTGCTATGAAATTACATTAGGAATTTGCATACCATAGTTTTGTCGGACAAAGAAAAAAATATTAGACGTAGTTTGCTGTTTTGTTGAAAGTATTGATAACATGTCATCTCCAATATCTCAAAAGCAATCCATCATTAACTAATTGTAGCCTAATGATCATAGCAATCTAAGCAAAACCAGAGCTTTATTTTTATTATTGGTAACACCTAATATTAAAAAGTAGTCTAGTGACCTTAACAAAACATTTTAAAGCTGGTATGAGCAAATTAAAAACCAAATATCGGTACCTCCATTATATTACCCATTGTTAACTTGCTGGTACAGATTGCATTACATTTTCAGTTGTGAAATCCATCTATTGACACAAATATGAATCGAAGGTGTCAACAAGACGTCATGGGCGATGGCGGACACGGCGCAGTTACCTTTTCACATTTAATTTACGAATTTCTAATCCGATTACACGACACCGTTTTAGGACTTATCCCAAATTAACTTTGGTCTCATGATATATATAGATGTATTATTACGCAAAGTATGGTCTAAACACAATGTTTGAATAAATAAACAAATTATATTTGTCACTTGATGGTCCCACAAACTATTTCCTAATGTGCACTTATAAGCCTTATATTTAATCCCGGATAAGGAGATATAATTCAGTTGATGTGATAATCACTATGACTCGTCTCATCACTAGTATTTGACGTTATACTAGTGATACGTTTGAAATCTTTAAGTATTAGACACTACACATACTGTTTTTATGGAATTTCTGTTTCATCTGATGCTATTAGAATGCTTTATATGAAACTCTGTTCCTTTTGCGTGTTGTTGCGTTTTCATCTAAAAGTTATCAACCATTTTCCCGGTTGATATAATTTTGGTACCGAAACCTTCATAAGAATATATAACAACTTTGCTACTGACATTTGTTTTCTATCTTCTACATTTTTTACAGAATCGAGCTTAGTGACGTGTATTTTAGGAGGCCAAAATCGAGCTGTGGACAAAAACAGGCTAAATATGGTGATAAAGGACAACAAACCTGATTGAAACCTATGTTACTACCAACAATTTATTCATCTGAATTTTGTACACGTCATCTTTTAATGAAACCAAACAATTTTTGCTTGACCGGTTCTTTATTCCATTACGAAATTTTGACCCAAATAAAACTTCTATTCGCCCCAGGCTCGATTCATTCTCTTTTTCATTAACAGCATATCTCATTTTTCTTTGTGATTTTTACACGTTTTGACTTTTAATAAATTTCAAATGCTTGTCTAGCTCGCGGCTGTTGCTTTAACGCAGAGAAATTAATTATAAAATAATTGTGTATTATAATTATAATATTTATACCTATTTTTATTCCTTTGTATTTTTTAGGTTCCGTATCTCAAAGAGAGAAAACGGAACCCTTATAGGATCGCTTTGTTGTCCGTCTGTCTGTACGTCTGTCAAGACCTTTTTCTCTAAAACGCGTGAAGGGATTAAGCTGATTTTTTTGTCAAATACGGAGGTCAGTTACGTCTTGATGATATATATTGTTACGTGATGATGAGCAACCATCTAATTAAGCGGTTGCGGCACACATTTAGTAGGCGAATTACAGTTATAAGTTGATAATGATTTTTCCAATGATCTACATATAATTTACTAGTTTTCTGGTTTATTCCTATATATGTACTATAAGTTTTTATTTCTTGCCAAAATTTCACAACTCCAGGTCAACGGGCAGTACCCGATAATTTTAGGTTTTCGACTAAGTACGTTTTCATACAAAATTTGTGCATAATTGGTTATAACTTTTTATTGCGTTAACTTAGAAGTGTGATTTTTGTCAACTTAAATGGCAGGCGTAAAGTTACAATAATTGAAAACCATGCATTACGTTTGGATTGTTCTTCCCATTCATACGGAACCCTCGGAGTGCGAGTCGGACTCGCACTTGGCCGGTTTTTTATTTTGTAATTAAATAATACATTTTTATAATTAATGATTTTAATATTTGGTATCATTTTAATTTGTTCTATTTTTGAGGCATGGGTGTGGTTATTTGCGATCTCTCCAAAGCCTTTGACTGTGTACAGCATTAAAATTGGTCAGTCATGTAGTGTTAATAACTTACTACTGAATAGGTAATAAAAAGACTAAATGTATTGTTTAGTTTGACAGGTTTATACGTCCCCCCCACCGAAGATGTCGTGGTGGGGGGCTTACGTGCGCTTATGATCCCCACGGTTATGCCAGACAAGGTTACCCATACCGGACAGGCTTGGAGGGAGAGGCCAGAATAAGAGCAGCTGGAGGGTCCTCTACCCGTTATGTGGTAAGGGACATTATAAGGTACCAGATTTTACGATAGTTACCCCACCTTGGTAATGGTAGGTACCTATCCTCCTGCCAGGCAGTTTCTGTACTATAAATATTTTAATTTCATAAATTGTATATAATATAATTAGAATTTTGTACTTTTTTATTTATAAATGGTTTTATGATGTGGTTGTAATAAAAAATAAATTAAAAAAAATTAAATTTTATCGCTGCAGAGTTTATTTCGCCGGTTATTCTCAGGACAAGCAAATTCAATTATTTAATGCAAGTAATAAAAATGTATATAAATATTCAAAAGATGACCTGGCTAAAAAAAACAATAAGAGAAAATATAAAATAGAAGAATAAAATAGAAAATAGGACAATCAAATTTTGCAGAAACAAATGCACCATCTCATGGCGTTGTGTTTTGGGTCGTTAGGAGTGACCTATGGCCCATAAATGTCACTTTACGCTAAACGTGGGTTTTAGAGATTGTGTAGAATCGTCAACTGATAGTTTTTATCGTTTTCAATTATAAAAAAGTTATTGCTTCTATTGTTTTTGCACCAACTGAACACAGATTGTAAAAAAGTTAGGGCACACGCAATTTTGATTTATACCTGTAAATGTTTTGAAGATGTATAAACATGAATGAATAGAAATAATAAGAAATATAAGTAATAAGAAATTTAAAAAAACCGGCCACGAGGGAGTCGGATTCGCATTCTGTACATTCCGTAACAACGAAAAGTATTAGCTAATCATCTTTACTATACAAGTTCACACACGTCATTGTAGAAATTTAAACCATTTTGTGATATCGTCGCTCGGGCACCATAAGAATGAGAGTCAGGGGATAGTCAGGCAGACAGTGGTTCCCCATTCCCATAGAGATCTTAGAATGGCTATTGCACACTCCGCTACCACATAAGTTAGATATTTTAGCTTGGTTATCTGTATTCCAGGGGGAAACATCGATAAGGCCGCTAGAGAATTATTTATTCACCGCTGGTAGCTGCTGTTGTTACGGTTTCAATCTGGGGTTACTAGCGGTCAAGAATTTCACTAAAACGTTTACCCTAGATACTGTTAATACGTCCAAAATCACGTGAAGATTAAGGGCAGCGATGTCTAGTTTTAGCCAGTTAGAAGTAGGTGTGTTTGTCTAGGCTAAATCTAGAATTAGCCGATTGTTGTCGACTTCTAGGTCTACTACTAGGTCTTGCCTGTTAGGGCTTTAAACTTGCGAAGGTTTTAAATTCATATTACTTATGAGGTTTTGTATGTCCAAAGAGGTCCATGTGATAATTTTGACGATTATTAAAGTGATTGGTCTGCCTGGTAAAACGTTGATTTGATAAAATTAAGTTTTGGCGTTTGATTTTATATATTTTGTCAGGTGAAAAAACGTTATAATATTATGTAAGGGCTTTGACTGAACCTTTATGTAAGACCTATGATACTATTAGTCAAATCGAGAAGTGATGGAGTTTCAACGTGTCATTTTAACGTAATATGTTCCGACTAGTAACTTTAGTCACTAGTCGCTACCTACATGTCATGTCGACACAATTTTTTTGTGGAAGAACAGCAAGTGTTTGGTCCTGACTACCTAACGAAGCCAGTTGTTACTAAAGGAAACAAATATTTATCTTCTACGAACTGTATGCTAGTGTTGTGACAATTAAGTTTTAAAAAATTAACACCTACCTACCTATTCATTCAGTGAAAATCATTTCTTTAAAAAAATGGCGGATGGCGGAATTTTAAATTTTGTACAGTTGAAGATTGTGTGTTGCGTTGTACAGATAATAATCGCACATATTTTAATATTAGCATATTCATTTTTATTATTGTGATATACAATACAATAGTGAGAATATCAAAAACAAAGATCAAAAACATTAATGTTAGTTACATCTATTTGAGTTCGGATGTAGATATCCGGTTCGATTACTGGTATAATATATTATTATATAATTAACTTTTTAGATATATTTTTAATATGCTAAAAATACAGCATGGCACTACATACTTCACACTAAAACATTACTTGCGTGCTAACGGCATACCGTAGGAATTAGTAACCGATCCTTAAAATCGAATTGTATGCGAACTTTCTGCGGCGCCAAGAATATTCCACGTTCATTAGCGCGAACTATTTCACTTTGATAGCTAGAACTTTTCAGCGCTTGATGGCGGTGGAAAAATTACCTACTTATCTAATTACATAAAAAAAATAAAATTACTAATCTAATTACACATAATGTATTTACTGTCTACCGTCTTTGTTTTGAAGATAAGAGTTTTGCCACATGATAGGAAAAAAGGCGATCAGTCGCTTACTTTGTAATAAACACTACCTTTTTTCAATATGGTTCACCCATTGTCTTTCATTAACAAATTTAGTAAATATTATAGATAGAAAAAAAACTGTAGCTGATTTCAATAATTGAAGCTAAAATAATTGTATGGTTAATGCGAGTGACACAGGTAACATACGATATACTGGCTGTGCATCACGGTTCACCCTTGTCACATTATTTCTTAACTTCACCCCCCTATTCCACTTGCCTTAGGGTTTTAGGGGTTGAAATTTAAACAATCCTTACTCAGAAACTTTTGTGAGCTTAAAAATTAAAAGAAAGTGTCCTGGTATGTAGACTTCAATCCGACGCCTATAGATATCCGCACAGAATCCTCTACATATAGAAGATGCGCCTCCAGTCTGTATAACCATACAGATTGGTTGTCCACCTTTCTTCTCTCACGTCCATGAGCCTTCGCCTACTTCCACATCGCATAAAACGCGACAGCACAGCTGTCTCTTTACACCAGTATCGACTTATCGAGAATGCGAACAATAATTCAGCTACATGCATAAGCATGTATAAGCAGCGCACGGGTAGTGCGCTGCTTACTAAAATTTAATTGCGATTTTGTTTTTTTTTTTTTAGGTAGAACTATGCTAAGACAGAAGGTCAGTGCAGCTTCATCGATATGAGAGGCGAGCACACTAGGGAGCTCAAGCCTCTGTATTTGTGGTCGATGGGGGGGCAGACCCTCCCTTCTTTCCCAGCTACTGGGAGAAGGCAAACCGGACTATTGCGATTAATAGGTTTTACTATTATTATCTTGGCCGAGGACAGCGGGTGTCCTCCTCTCCCCACCTCTAACGGAGGGGAGCAGCTCACGCGCGGCAGCTAAAAAGTGGCCGACACGGGTCACGAGCTAGAAGAGCTCTATGAGCTATCATGACTGGAATGTGATTTTGTTATTTCTGCAATGAAAAGGCTTTAACGATTACAAGATAATGCGAAATGCCAATAATACCAAGTTAACACAAGAAGTCAGATACAGTATATTGCATGGGTGCCGATCTATGATAAAATCATAATTTATCTTTCCCCACCCAAAGTCCTGGTTGTTGAATGAATGGACATATGAGAAGATTGTGCCTTACAAAAAAGATCAAATGCCCAGAATGTGGGCTGGGTTATGAATCAAATGCTTAATAGTAGAGGCCCACATGTGGGTCTAGATAAAAAAAACCCATTTTTTTTAAAGAGACAAATATTAGAAGAATTATAAGCCATAATAAATGTGTACCTACAAGAAAGCTATGAGTAATAACCAGCAGTATAATATTCTATATAGGATTCACAATGAAGAAATAATAATTAATGTAAATACAAACAATGACCCTTTATCATCCTCAGATATCTGTTAATTAATTATAACAAAAATCAAAATGAAAATGTGCCAGATAATTGCGATAACGTGTCAAAAGAAGTATATTTTGAAAAGCGGTGGTCCCACACCACCAATTGAAGGTGGCCTTCGTGCTTCTGTGGTAATGAGGGCTACCCATATCAGACAGGTTTAGGAGAGACCAGACTAATAGTAGCTCAGCTGAGGAGGCCTCCACCCATTCCTCTGTATCAGCATACGGCGGAGTGGAATAGGACGACTGGTGGTTCCGATTACGCACAGGTTGGTAGCATGCACCTTTGGAGTACTGGGGTCAGGGGTCAGGATTGAAACCTTAACACATTGCACAGTTGCGATGTCGTAGAACGGAATGTGTAAAATCTGCCGGACAGTCCCCAAGGAGGAATCTGGCCTTTTCACCGAGTCCAGCCTGTCGCTGGAAGGATCCTGTTGATGGTAGATCCACGAGCCTCCAATATAGGCTGAAGGCATCCCTGGGGCTTTAGTTGGTAGGGGCAACCCAGTTGTCAAGCCCCACTGCATCCGGTTGAGCCACCTGGATACCTGGGTAAAGACATTCCTCTGCGTTACCAAAAAAAAAAGTGCCTTAAATTGCTGGTCTAGTGGCCAACCGGGCTATACGTATCATCATCAATAAAAAAAGGTGTGCCCCCTTTATTGTATTCACAAACATACTAATATTTGTATTTTTTATGTATTTACCTATACCATTTACTATTAGGTATAACTACATGCAATTATATTATGTTCGTTATAATGTTACTTTAAGGTATTTGTAGCTATAAAACAGTAAAAATGAAGAATAAATGTATCTAAATAGAATTTACAAGCGATTGAAACCAATAGGAAAGAAGATTATATTTTTATACTCAAATATATTGAAATGCGGCTGCTATCGCTTCATAACATCCCCCTACGTCAAAGGTAGCTCGATACAAGCTCAGATCAGATCGTATCTAAGGAAATTGAATATAGAATGAGAACGAGATATATAAAAATTTAACAATCCCAGAGCCGTTCACCATTTGCAATCTGTATGCAATCTGAAGCCTGCAGGTGCAAGTTAGCAAAAGCTAATGCCACGCTGCGTGAATGCATGCAGCCGAATCGGGTCGGCCCGATCCGGGAGGTACCTCTCGCTTACACGAAACTGGCGTAAAGCACAGCTGTACTGACGCGTTTCGTGCAGTATGTAAATAACTGGTGGCCTATGGAGGTTCGAGGAGAAAGTAGGGCAGCGCATTTGTATAGCCTCAATGCGGATGTCTATGGGCGTCGATAGACGTAAAAATGGCTCGGATAGCTCGTTTGCCCCTCCCTATACCAAAACCATACCAAATTATAAATAAACATCTTTTATTCCATAATTGGACAATAAAGTTTAGATTTTTTTTATATTCTTAAGATGTCAGCATAAATAAAAAAAATGATGAGTTTCCGAATGTTGATTTTTTTTAAATAATATTGTTCGAATGAAATTAGATGTATCAATGAAAATAGTTACGATAGTTCGTATGGAAAAATTTCGAATGGATTGTTCGTATGGAAAGGTTCTATGTCGATGTACATGATTAGGCAATTAAATTTCCATAATATTATTTTATTTGTTACATATCATCAGCTGCTATGCGGTGAACTAAAATATGAAGAGGCAAACTATTATAATGCTCTTAAAGTATTTATTTTATTTACGCACTATTTTTTAAAGTAATAATTATCTGCATTTTCAGTTCAAAACTATTAAAAACTTTTTTACTTACAAGTGATTATATTTCTCAAAATTAAACTGCAACGAAAAACACGATATACATATTATAGAGTCACCTCAATTATAAATATATTCTTTATTCACTAATCTGATATAGATGAGAGTCGACTAAGTTTTGATGAGATTTAAACTTGAGGTTTCACTGACTAGATAGGTAAAAGTTTTAAGTAACTGTCTCAGGCGAAGTTATACACTTACACTTATATACTCGTATTAGTTCTTTTCTTTACGGGCTGAATAGAGTTAGGTAACTGTACCTCTGGCGTCCTCAATTTTTACCTGAATATAACATTATTCAAAAAAAAATCTCTTTCCTTCTGTCTAGGAATGATATTTCTATCTTTTACCGTTTCGAAAATAAATTTAAGCAAAAAGCAGTTAAGAACAAAAATAGCAGGTTTCCAAAACTATGAAGCGGCTATTTAGCAATACTAAACTAAAAGGTGATTAAAGTGCCTTTTAGTAATTTGATATTTTCTCAACCAATGCTAAGCTTAAACTCAGTTACCATTTTTAATACACTTGAAAGCGGAAAGCTTCTTTAGCTAGGTTTCATTAAAATGTCATTCCTTTGATACCACGATAGTAGGTCCTACTATCGTGGTAATTGTTTTGCCAATGAATGCAAATGAATGAAAAAAATGCTGCATTGGAGCCGTCTAACACGACCATGGAGGGACGTTTCGTTCAAATGATACAACGCACAGTGACGGCTATGTAAACGCAACGTTCGTTTAGTGGAGTTGCTGAAATGTGGCGTTGAGAAGGAAGAGGAAATAAGAACAATGCATAATATGAATATGCACAATATAAGTATGAAATGTTCAAGTTAACTCAAAATATTTACTTCCAAACAAACCTAATTGCTTTATTAACTCGTATTTGAATAAACTTTGATTTTATAGTAAAACTAGCTTCCGCCCGCGGCTTCGCCCGCGTGGATTTCGAACTTCAAAAATGATTCAAAATTTTAACTTATTATGATATGAAAGCTATATTACTGTAAAGTTTCATGAAAATCCGTTCAGTAGTTTTTTGTGAAAGAGTAACAAACTTTCTTACAAACTTTTGCATTTATAATATTAGTAGGATACGCAGCGTCAGTGATATTTAAGACTAAAGTGTTATAATAGGGCCCATAAAGGGAAGCAGAAAAAAAGGATCGCACATCCAAGAGGGGTGAATTTCTGGGTCATCCATTAATTCAGTAGGCATTTCAGCGGACCTTCGCCGCCACCTTTTGTTTAGCTTTCATTACCGTCGCTCTAATCTTAATTATTTATCCCCAGCTTTATATTTTTTTGAGGTCGCTTGTGTTTTCGAGGGTTAGCGGTTGTCTTTAAAAATGAATTTTACGGGAGGAAAAATTGAAATCGGCACCTACCACTTACATATATTATTTTTGTATGAAAAACAAAACAAATTTTATAGAAACGGTATATTATAATATTTTGAAAAGTTTTTTACATTATAATAGCACGGTAAGTTGTTCTGTGTGTTCTGTGTTGTTCTGTGCCATTTTGGACTGTTTCAATGTGGACCATTGGGTGTATGAGATGAAGTAGGACAATACTTTATCATCATCATATGCGATTGTTAATGAGCGTCGGTAGGTCACCTAATTAAGGCTTTGATTGCTCATTTGGTCCCAAATGCTAGTTAAGATATTCTTATTTAATTTTAACTATTTATATTGTAACTAAGAACCATAGTTGCATTATAGCCACATTGCAGTCATGTCTTCACATGGTATTCGCGTAGTGAAACTTGTGACAGTACAGACAAAACTTTTAAATGAGTTAAAAATGGATAAGCGATCTAAAGAAACCAGTATTTTTTAGCTAAAAGTTTTTTTTGTTATTTCTATACTCCAGGCCGCAATCTATATTCTTTGTCTGAATAACAAACATTCGTACTTAATATTTATACAACATTAAACTTTATATATCAATAGTCAATATATATGTAAATTGAGTGTCTGTATACCAAACGTTATCGGTATAGTTAATGGACTCTATTACTAAATTGGACGTGGCATGTTAATACACGTCATGATGAATAAACAATTGGAACAGTAGTTCGTGTTAATACAATTGAGTCTGTCCTCAAGCAGTGTGATTCGAAGCGCAGTGTAAGTTCCCGAAGCCGATAGTTGTATGTAATTAACAGATATGTGCTTCGCTCGAGAACGATCGGCCCTGAGGGCACGTAAAGGGACCAATTACACATATCCTCGGAGTCATAGTGGTACTGGCTTCAATAATTAACTGCAAAATTAGTTTATTTTAGTTACCTACTTCCATAGCATTATGTCTTACTGTTGTGGGGAAATGCTGCCGACTTAAATGCTATTTTCGTGCTGCAGAAGCGAGCTATTCGGGCAGTATATAAACTAGCCTCTACTACATCACTTAGAGATAAATTTAAGGAAATTGGGATACTGATTGTTCACTCTCAATACATTTTAGAAAATGTTTTGTATGTATAAATATATAACTAAAATAAATAACGAAAGAATATTATTTAATTCAATGAGAAGAGTGCTCATGATAGAAATGAGTGAGAGAGTGAATTATGATAGAAATAATAGGAACAGGCACAAACTAGATGTACCTTTTCTTAGACTGAGCAGAGTAAAGAATTCCTTTAGGGGTCAATGTATACGCCTCTACAATAAGATCCCAGAAAGCGTTCAAAAACTCTCAATCAACAAATTTAAAAAAGTAGTTAAGGAACCCGTGTGATATAACAAAGTAATAGATTTTATGACAGATCCCACACCGCCACCCACACCTTGGGAATAGTACCCTCCTCCCAGGCTACTTCTATATAAAAATAAATGTAAATTATATTTTTAATGTACATATATATATGAATAATGTATAATGAAGAAATTTATGAGGTCCGCTGAGTTTGTTTCGCCGGTTCTTCTTAGGACAGGGCTAGGGTTGAACCGGTGGTAGATGGAAATTTTTGACGTTCAAAAAGCAATTTTTTAAATTTTGAATAAAAATATTTTGATTTTGATTTTGATTTAACATCTGGCTATCCGATCTGTAGTTGAAATGTAACGCCATTACATATACCTGTACGCAGTATTGTAACATTTAACTTTTATTACCATGATGTTAAAAAAATATTTATTTGCAAAGTAATAATACATCTTGTTCCCTTCGAACCGACCTTTTTGTAAGCAATGTGGCCTAAGGTAAGCCCATTGCACTGTCTTGAATTTAGTTGGGTTACTGCGATGTGAGAAACGGAGAAAGGAAGGAGCTAAACTAACTCTATGGACAGAACGGACGAAACCAACAAATCTTATAAAAGATACTATTTATTGTATCAAAATATATAAATAACGCTTATTTATTATTAAAAAACCTTTTAGATGCCAGAATATTCGCGTAAAACCGGTGAGCCTGGCTTTTATATATCAGATTTAAAACACGTATTTTTAAATGACTCATTACTCTTCACGCCCATAGTTCAGAGCAGTCAAGCGATATAGAAACCTCCCATCAATTTCACAAACCTATGCAAACTCATTCATTTTTGTTATTAAGTTTTGAAGGCAGTTAAATGGCAATTGGCCAGATAATTTCTGTAACTTGAAAGCTCTTAATTTAGATGCCCATAAATAATTAAAATATTATAATTCTCGTTTTACCTTTAACCATTTGTATGTATCTCTAAGCTGATTTTAACAACAACAACACAACAACATTAATCTTGTATATTCAAGACGGTGGTTCAATATCTGAGGGCTTATCCGTGACGGGAACCCCAAAAATTAAACGTTTAATACGAGCTTCAAAATGTGTATTTCTTATAAACAAACACTATTTTCTAATAATTAATTATCACTACATCGTATAAAACAAAGTCGCTTTCCGCCGTCAGTGTGTCTGTGTGCTTATATCTTTAAAATTACGCAATCGATTTTGATAGGGTTTTTTGTAATAGATAGACTGATTCATGAGGAAGGTTTATATGTATACGAACTCAATATTTGAAGTCCGTAATCCAGCAGGCGGATGCTAGTAAATAAATTAATACAATATTGTTTTATGATTAAAATATATTTTAACATAGATAATATTATATGTACCCTACAAACCGAATGCCATTAGTCATTATTGTTTCTGTATATTAATTGTCTTGCTTCCTTCACATTCAACACTCTGTTAATGAAAATAATTTGTGTTAAAGACTATGAATTGCCATTTTCATTGAACTGAAAACCTCAATACGTTATTGCCCATGACTTTATATAATAATTGCTGTTGCCATCACTCGTATTAAATGTTTTGATTGGATATATCCGTTCCATTGGCACAAATAATGTAATGGATCTGTGATATTTATGTTCAGAGTTTTGACTCAATCAGATAACGAAAAGTGAAAATACGATTACAGTATTTGATTGTGAACAGGAGACATACCGTTGTATAACATTGTGTGTGATTGAATAAATGACGCAGTTATGATAAAACAACAAGCTAAATGGATCAGTAGTGATTTTAGTATGAAGATATAATACATTTGGAGTCTTTTGATATAATTACCCATGCTCATGGACATCTGCACAATTGTAATGCACATGAGATATCTTCCTTACCTTCTCCCTTCAAATGGGGTATCACAAACTCACAAACCTCTAGAAGCGCCTAGGACTCTAGAACCTGCAACCTCTAGAAAACAATTGAGTAAGTATATCGATTTAGCGCTTGTCACGAAAAATTGATACCAAAAGATAATGTACCGGATGTCAAAATTTCCTTACGTCAGCCTGTCATAAAGCAGTCAATAAGTCATGGCCATTCAGGAAATGTGACTAAATGTGGCAAATCTAAATGTTCAACAAAAAGATGATCTTGTCATTTAGTTTTAGACATTTAGTACTAGAAATATAAGTTTTCTTGGTCCATATCTTTCAAATTATAATGTACTTTAAAAAGAAACTAATATAAAATGTAATCTCCTACAATACATTTCTTAGAACTCGTAGCTTTCTTTTAATTACTTTTGAACCATCTTTATAATATTGCCGATACTTTAATAGTATCAATCACTTGTAACCTGACAGACATAGCGCGTATCTGCTCCTTTCTTTGAAGTTAATTAAAAATAAACCTGACAACAGTATCACTTTTGTTTCTACCTTAAAAATTAAGAGCTGTGTAGCTGAGCTCTCAGCTAGACTTGAGGAAATTATTCAAGTTGTCTTCGACCGTTGATTTACATAAACAAAATCAATGTCTTTAGTACATGTAATATGTATGTTAATGTATATAATAATACATGTTTATTTAAGAATTGACCTTATCTAGGAAATTGTGATTTGGAAGTATTAATATTGTATTATGAAGAAAAGTGCAAAAAGCTACATCCTATTAATGTTATAAATGCGAAAGTTTGTTTGTTTGTTTGTTACTTCTTCACGCAAAAACTGCTCAACGATTTTCATAAAATTTGGCACTCGCATAAAGAGTAATATGGATTAATATCTAAAGTCAGTTTTTAGGGTTCCGTATCTCAAAGAGAAAAAACGGAACCCTTATAGGATCGCTTTGTTGTCCGTCTGTCTGTACGTCTGTCAAGACCTTTTTCTGTAAAACGCGTGAATAGATTAAGCTGAAATTTTTGTCAAATACGGAGGTCAGTTACGTCTTGATACTTTGAAAAAATCACACTTCTAAGTTAACGCAATAAAAAGTTATAGCCAATTATGCACAAATTTTGTATATAAACGTACTTTGTCGAAAACCAAAAAATATATAGGGTTCTTTGCGTTGACCTGGAGTTGTAAAAATCGGCAAGAAGTAAGAAATTATAGCATATATATAAGAATAAACCTGAAAAGTAGTAAATTATATGTAGATCATTGGAAAAATCATTATCAACTTATAACTGTAATTCGTTGCCTACTAAATGTGTGTGAGCAACCGCTTATATACGTTTGTCAACTTAAACGGCAGGCGTAAAGTTACAACAATTAAAAACCATTATGGATTATGGAACCCTCGGTGTGCGAGTCGGACTCGCACTTGGCCGGTTTTTTTTTAATTTGAGAAACTAAATTTACAAGAGCAAAGTCGTTAGTATATTATAAATTAATAGAATAATGCATTAGAAAATATATATTTATTTAAGTAAATAAGATGATAGCATAGGCATTTGGCGTTTATTCTAAAACGACTGTATTCGAAAAAGAATGTTTCTTTTTTCAACGGAGCCGAGTTGTGATCTGCACAATAACTAGTTTTTAACTTATTTATACTTTTTGTAATTTATACTTTTCTCTCTCATATTTTATGCATTGTATTGTTTAATGTTTAAAGTGATTAAATCGGCTTCTGACCGAAATGAGTCGAAAGGTTAATACAATATACGTTACTGATTACTTAATTAACCGTCTGACTAGTTCATAAAAAAACCTAAGCCCATTCGACTCGAATAATTTAGATTTTTCTCAATAAATTCGAACTTATTTAACAAGATCTCGGGGCAGGTCCATTTAATTTTCACTCTACATCCACTTAGCGCTCACGCGAGACTTTAGTCCTAGCACTCCAGTTGCTAATCGGTGTTGTTTCACTTGGAAGTTTATTTTGACTCGCAACAGTTACGAGACTGTTTGTTTGTCGAACCACTTAGGTCGGATATTGTAAATATCATGATTCTAGTTAGAACAACATCTTAGCACAAGAAAGACGCACGTGCGTGCATGCGTGTGTGCGTGCATGCCTTCGTGCGTGACTGTGTACGTGTGTGTGTGTAGAATATACGGCAGCATTCAAATAAATCATAGATTAAAGTACTTTATTATAACATCGGTGTACCCCGCGGTTTCTTGCTAGTTTATATAACGAATATCTGAATCTTATTCTATATGAACTTCATCCTCATATGTCACTAACTACATACGTTTAATTTCTAAAAAAATATTTCTTAGTGCCCACTTAAATCATGAAAGGAATCTCTGTACCAAATTACAAGTTTCTTGGTACAGTAATTTCAGTCGAGTCAATCAAGATTGCCTTTTTCTCTATATAGGTAGATTCTTTATGCATCAATTTAACATATTAAAACGTTGTTTATTTGATTATACATCCATAATACGTGTAATATTATTTCATTAAAGTAATAAACTCGAATACATGTAGGTAATACTAAATATTAACTCTGCACAATTTCACTATAAATCTTCAATTGTACCAAATTTGAAATTCCTCAATTCGCACAATGAATTCGATTTTTCACCAATCAATTTAAAGATCTTTATTTTTCAGCAATATTAAGTTTTCCTTAGTTTATATGAAATGTATCGGGGAAAACTTATATTATTAAAATCTTAGCACGTTTTAAGCAAAAAATACTAGAAACGGAAACGATTCAGAGGATTTGGTAGAATACGCGAAAATAAATTTTGAAATGACTCTGTAAATATTGTATTGTAGCTGTGCTGTCGCGTTTCGTGCGGTGTGTAAGTAGCCGGTGGCCCATGGAGGTGGGAGGAGTAAGGAAGGCAGCGCATCTGTATAGCCTCTATGCGGATGTTTGTGGGCGTCGGTAGTCATGAAAATGGCTCCGGCTGCTCGTTTGCCCTCCTATATCATAAAAAAAATAAATACAATTACTTTCTCAATAAAATGTAGTAAAGAATACCTATGCAAAATTTTTCGTTTTAGCAACTAATATTTATATTCCTCAATGAACGCTCCTCTTTACCATCCCTCTAGAGTCTAGAATAAGCCCAGTTTGTTGTCATGTATTGTCGTCTGCTGAGCGAGCGGGAAAGCGGCGTTCGTACATTATTCGTATTTACATTTGGGAGACGTATCGTTTGTCGGGGCCCACTGAGATTTCCATCTTACATTATACCTTTTATTTATTTATGTATATTCTTTTCACAGTTT
>LUGF01038729.1:0-18009 GCA_001625245.1 Calycopis cecrops | reverse complement strand
AGCGTGCCCGTGTTCCCGACATACTGTGCAAGGAGAAAGCACAGAGGGGTTTTTGCCGGTAAGAGTCCGGCATAACCCAGCTGATATCCCGGTCGGCTGAGTATTCATAAGGATTACCCACTATAAAAAAAAACATTAGAAATTAATAATAAGCATGTATGGACAAAAAACTGTCGTATATATAAGAAAGACGCCTCCTATACCATAAATTATTTTTTAGCTTTTGGTACATATTTTGTCTGCAACATTTTCCCGTTTACAATAAAAATAAAACTTAAAAACCTTTTTTTTTCTCTTTTTATCATTATAGTGCACTGTATTATACTTACTGTGCCCTTTAATTTGATACCCGTATTGATAGGATTAAAAAAAACTACATTATCTACAGCGCCGCAACACAGCACGGCGGCACCCTCTTGGATTCATAATAATATCTCAATCAATAGAATAATCAATATAAAATAGAATAGAATCAATCAGTGAATGTATATAATTGTATTGTCACCAGATCAAAGCGTATGCCAAATGTCAGAAAATCGGTTAACAAGAAGAAGGGGAAATTTTAATTAGTAAATTAAACCCACAAACAAAACAAACAGGTTAAGCTAAAAAAATCATTGAAAAAGAGCCCTGTTAGCAGATACGCTTAGATTTAAATATAAAAAAAATAGAAAACAAGTTATAGTAGTTTATGCAATTGTCATATAATGAAGGGTGTTAAAACACGAGTGTGAGTTTTTGAAACGAGCGAAGCGAGTTTCAAAATAGTTAACGAGTGTTTTAATACCCGTGTTATATGCAGTTGCATACACTACTTTATCTTCACTAATGCAATTAATTAATTAATAAAACATTGCGAAACATTAAATTCACGCGTAGGTACGTATATTGTCACATCGAACCGACGCGACGCCTGTTTGACCGACGAGGCGACGACTGCTTGACCGACGAGGCGATGACTGTTTGACTGACGAGGCGATGACTGCTTAAACGACGAGGCGACGACTGTTTGACCGACGAGGCGACGACTGCTTGACCGACGATTTAAAATGTAATGTTCTTGAAGATAAATAATTTTATTAAATACTTTAATAAGATTGCAAAAATTGCGGCGCGTAAATATATACTTTTTATAATTCAATGTTAAAATACTAGCTTCAATGTTGAAATATAATGTGAAAAAATCACATGACTTTACTTTTAAATTTCTACTAAACAGTAGATTATTCGTTGTCTGTGGCGTTCATTTTTGCTTTCATTTTTTTGTAGAGCTTTGCCTCTTTCTCGCAAATCCTTCGCAAGCTTCGCAAGGCATTGAACCAATGAGAGCGCAGCTGCAGCGCGCGCAGGGCTAATCAGGAGCGAACGCGCGCAGTTAAGGATTTTGAAATAAGGCTCTCTCACCACTCTCTCTCTCTCTCTCTCTCGTTCTCACACAGTGTTATAATGAGATTTTACGATATCGATTTGGATATTATAACATCATGTCAATTGAGTTTTTTGTTGTCTGAGCTATAATAGTAGTTATTATAAGTCAAGTATTGGAAACATAAGTAGAATGTTACAACATTAGTGTAGATAAAATTAGGAACGCTTCTATTTCCTAAAATATGGTACGGGAAGTGACAACTATACTATCGCGTTTCATGAGCTTTGTTATATTCTGGATGACTTTGAAAGATAATATGAACAAACATTTTACATTAAAACTTTGCGAATATGGTACATTTAATTAAGGTAGTCACCTAATGACTCTGGCTCTTTCTTCATCCTTGTGTGTAACTGAGAAGAGAAGTATAAAAGTCTAAAAAGAGATAGCATCTGGTTTTAATTACTTCTAAAAACCAGTAAAATTATTCAGTTTTCAAAACATAAACGTCAAATCTATTTTTAAATTCTTCGACTTTTAGCAAGAAACTTATTGTCAATATAAACGATGGAAATACCATGAATAGCTGATTGCGAAAAAATTTCTTGCATTTATTTATCTATTTTCGTCTCCTATTCTCTACGACAATATTAATAAAATAATATACATTTTATTACTTGATTATGGACCTCTGGGACATCAATTAGGAAGTAAAATATTTACCATCTCTGATTATTTAAATGAATTCTATATTCCTTCACGCCTGAATAAAATTTGCTATGTAAATATTCACAACGTGCCAGAGCGTAAGATGTAGCGGTGAGATTTATACTTCAGCTATATCATCACAATACTTTCTCGTCCAGTTGTGGCAATAGCAGAATCAATAAATCTGTAACGGACTCTAACTCCATTATCAACATCATCATTATAATCATCAGCCTATCGCTGTCCACTGTTGGACATAGGCCTCACCCTTAGAACGCCACTGGCCTCGATCTTCGGCTAATCTTTCCGACTTTCACTTAATTCCATTTAGTACAGTCAATCTGTAATTAAATCAGGAACAAATTACACGAGCAAATTTGACTTGATATATCGTTAGAGGGACATGTAAATAGCAGAATGGTAGATTGGCGAAGTCTCATCTGTTGCTGATTTTGAGAAAATCCAAAAAAAAAATTTGAATTGCGTTTTTCTTCGAGTCTATGGGTTTTAGGGAAAAGTTTATTTGAAAAAAAACGTAGAAGACATTGTGAACTACATTCTATGTCATTGAAGTGACTTCGTAACACTTGAAATATATAAAGTAGGTGGCGCTTTTTTGGTTTAAAAATTGATTTTTCATCATTTTCGCTAAGAAAATGGTTTTTTATTTAAAAATTGTGAATGAGAAAGTTGTTCTTTTTCAAATTTGCAACAACTTTTGTTTAAAAAAAATTTTCTACAACTTACCGTTTTTAAGCTATAGCTTGCTGACATAGAAATGACAGCGTTGGATCAATACTGTGAATTAACTGTTTTGATATTGATGTTATTGTAACGAATAGTAGAATAATTTAATAAATAAATGAATAAATTTTCACATTTCGCAGTTTTCACATTTCGCAAGTTAGAAAAATGTGAAATGTTCGTAAATAAATGACCCCGCACGTTCTTTAGGAAAAATTTTTAGACGCATCAGCCCCACCTAATTTTTGTATTTAAAGTCTTATGAAGTCACTTCAATAACATAAAATGTAGTTCACAATGTCCTCTACATTTTTTTTCAAAAAAATTTTCCCTAAATGTCATAGATTCGAAGAAAAACGCAATTCAATTTTTTTTTTTGGATTTTCTCAAAATCAGCAACAGATGAGACTTCGCCAATATCCCATTCTGCTATTTGCATGCCTCTCTAACGATATATCAAATCAAATTTGCTCGTGTAACTTGTTCCCCATTTAATTTTTTTTATTACATATTGACTGTACTAATTATCAAACCTTGACTTTCATTAAGGCGTAAAGTCCTTGTTAAAATAAATCATTCGATGTCTTTTGAGGACTACGTACGCACATGAACATCCGTATGATTGTTATGGAAATGCGTTGTCCTCATTTCCTCCTCCCCTGTAATGTAACCACGGTCTACTTACAAATAAATAAATAAAACGAACGAAACGTGACAGCATAGATGTCACTTCACAGCGGTATCATGTGAGCTTGTCATCCCAATTCCACAATGTAAAATGTCACTCCAATATCTTGACGAACAGGTCGTAAATCATTTCATCAATCATTATTTCTTGTAAATAGCGAATAAACTATGGCGACCGGAGAGTCTGTGGCATCAGCTTTTATTTGTGCTGATTGGAATTCGCCTTTTCTGCTGTCTCAGAATTGTATTACGTTGAATGCGAAATGACACAAATAATCCTCACTAATTTCTGGTACTTATTAAACCTATACTCATTAATCATAATGGTATAAACCTACCTTAAGTCCAAACCTTTTACTGTCTTTCATATTTAATTAGCTTCATAGCAAATCTTTATGTCCCTATTTTGTCACTTGTCCCTATGTTGTGTATAATTTATAAAATAGCTCACATAATTTATAATATTTACATTAGTAACTGTTAGCTTCTATAACATTTATATCAATCAATATCCAGATAAATGAAACGATTAAGAAATAGCTTTTTTTCCTCGAAAGGTTGTTTGTACATGTTAATAATATTACGTATAGTAATATAATTATAATGCCCTTGGAGCTTTAGTGGTGGGAGTGGGAATTAAAAAAATATTAAGTTAATCATCAATATTGTATAGGTTTCTTTATAAATATAGAAAGTAAAATTGCAGAATTATTTCCAGAAGATAGTAAAGTCGTTCGTAACTTGTGCATAGTCCCAGTCTGAAGTAAGCTACAGTGATTTGTGTGGTTTGTGAGGAACGAATGGAATAGAAAATAAGATCATTCCGTTTTTTGCAATTGTGCTTTGTGTTTCTTATTGTTCTTATTCTGATAACGTCCCGGTTAGATGTGGAAGAATGGCTCATGATAACTGTTCAGAAACTTTCCCACAAATATGTTACATAATAGAAAAGATGATGTTCATTGGGGATTAATATTACATTATACCCTATTATATCAAATTTATAAGTATCTATTTATTTTTACATTAAATATAAATCTTTTGTATTTATTAATAGGGGCTTATAATGACGTGCTCCTTTGGAGTACTGGGGCCAGGGGTTAGAATAGTTACCTGACCCCATTGCACAGTTCCAATTTCTAAGTTTATTATTTCAGGCTTATTTATTTCAGGCTGTTTAAAGGCAGCCGTTCCCATCGTAAAAGTTTATTCATCATCGTCGTCCCTTGCGTATTATTGTAAAAGTCGTAGCCATTGTTGTATATTCGCATCGCTGTGTGTGTACATAAGTATAATATTATGTACGCTACTGACTGTAGGTCGAGGCAGGAGACTGCGGAATATTCATTGTGTAATTAAACGCGTCATTAAACCGGCTGCTCGTATGTCAGGTGTGGCATGAAAGCGCTAATACTTTGTTATATCTATAATAATTCATCATTTACAATCTCTGATAATATGGAAATATTAATTTTTTGTTCCATAAATTCTGTTGTTGGGATTTAGAAGTGGTTTATTTTAAATTTTTATTGAAGGGCTTTGTCACTGAGCGATAATGTCCCCCTATAAGGAGGTTGTTGGCTACATTAGCGTAAATTGTTAATATGAAACAAAACCTTTAAAAATAAATTAAATATTATTTGGTACATGTTTATTTTTTTTATAGTATAATAGGGCAAACGAGCAGTCGGAGTCAATTTCATGACAACCGCCGCTACACATCTCGTGACATGTGACAGCACACTAGCAGTCACTTTACGCCGGTGCAGTGTCGAGAACTACCTCCCCGGCTGTGTCGACACAACGCTGCTGCATGCATGCAACGTGGCACTACCCCATACGACTTTCCGTTTTTTTCACTTCAGAAGCGAATGAGTGTTTCGGTAAATAATAAGCGACCTCCAAAATCGTATGCACATTCTAGACTCGACAAACTACAAGAAAACGCCACGATAATATGTGACGGCCTCTTACATTTTATACCTGCGCAATCTCTTAATTTTTTTTTTATATTTGAAGAGGGCATACGAGCTTTCAGAGTCTCCTGATAAATATCGAACAAACTCGATGGCCACTTTATTGACGCGTTATCATCTGAGCGGTACATACCCGGTCGTGTAAGCCAATTCCGCTTAAATTCAGCATGACATTACCACTTAATTTAAAATTCCAGTAGCCAGCGAACTCAATAAAAGTTTATTTTACTTCATTACACTATTAAATTATTGATCAAAGCGGTGGTATAAAATACTTTACCAAGTTCGGTAATTTGTTATTAAATTGTAAAACGGTAATGTCGGTGCGGTTTCATTGAAATTCCTAAATCGGTTAAATTCGAAACCGAACCAATTTGAAGCTCTGAAATATTAATTAGAGTTAATGTCTGACTCCGTGATGGATTTTCCGCCGGAGCAACGTTACCGTTGTTAAATCGCCAGGCGCTGCCACCATGCTCGGATTCCTACCTCAACCTGCGTCACCACGACATCACCACTGCCCGACGAGTAGGTGACCAAAGACGAGGAACAGGGGTTGACCTCCATTGCCAGACCAACGCCCGACGCTTTTTCGCTTCTGGTCTCCACTAAGGACGTGTACAATTGTATCGAGTTTACGGCGAAATAAATTTAATTAATATTTTGTTCGAGATTTATTTTTGTTACATATATTAATGTCAAGTGGAAGTAGAATCTGACAGATCAGAGTTGACAGCTAATGCCTAAGTGCATCTTTACGGGTAATCCGCGGTGATAATATGCTTGTCACCGTAGACAGAGATTATGTCTACGCTTGTCACTAAGTCATGGTCGTAATGTCAAACATGCCTCTCTCTCTCTTGTCATCTGTATCTAACCATAGACATCATCTATGGTTTGAGTATTCAGTATAGTTTATGACTAAACATAGACAACAAATACACTAAACAGTTCTATTGACGACCTTGCTATTCTTTTCCTGCACTAACAATTAGTTTAAGAGATCATAATAATAGTTTATACTACAAAAGTAAAAAATAAAGTCAAATGTAGTTGCTTTGCAGCCGAATTGGGCTGGCACGAATGGGGTAGTACTTCTCGCTTACACGATACCGGCGAAGATGTGTGTATCTAGTGGCCCATGGAGATGGCGGAGAATAGAGGACAACTCATGTGTATAACGGATATCCTCTACGTCTACGTAATCATGAAAATATCTCAGACTGCTCCTTAACCCGGCCGGCGGGCTACTAATTAATTATTAGGTGTGGCGTGACAAACTTGTCAACTGTTTGAAATCATAACTGAAATTTTGTAAGAATTCGGCGCGAAAGATACGGTGCGCCGGCAGCCCGTACGGCTTACTAGTCTCGCTTAGTGTAACATATAGACGGCGTGCTGCACTCGAAAACATACGACCCGCGGCCGGCGGACCGTATGGCAGTCAGAGTGTTAAGATTCAAGAAAGCATACACAATTGCTCACTAACCTTTACTTTAGTGGGAGATTTAATTAACATATTAGAAACATGGAGGTGAATGAGCGATCACAGCAATGACTGCCGATGCCCATTAACATCCGTATATGCATATGAGTACGCTGCCCCTGCTTTACTTACCTTAGAGGTTAATCGTAAATTGCTCAGAACGTGACATCATACATCTCGCTCATACGTTACCTACTAAAAAGTAATAGCAGGAGAAATCGACACACGACACGAAACGGTCACAACAGACAAAGAATTTGGTGCGGTGAAGTCAGCCTGTCCTGTCCTGATCAACAGTCAGATTTTTTTATTACATCTCTGTCCTTAATATTCCTACCATATAGGTAGCGCATTATGTTGTGCATGTACCAGATTGCAACCGAAACTGGCTGACAGGGCTGGGGCGTATCTCTTTCCCTTTCATAATTCAAATTTCAAAGTGTTGGTTGCCATTCATTTCTTGATTAATTATTGCTATTCGACCTAGAGTAGAGAATTAGGTCCACACTCTCACATATTAACTGCAGGTAACCAAGTGCATACCTATATTATGCTGTCTATGCAAAACTAAAAAATCAACATATCAAATCAAACATCATATCAAATTCAAAAAGTATATTCCAACTTTTTATTCCGCTATTGCTACGGGTTGAAATTTGCATGGGAAACCGCTGTAGACAGCTAGTTGTTCACAAACGCCTCAAGTAATTAAGTTATTCTGATCGTTTTTGACTAATTAAATTTATCACAATATTCACTCTTGGATAAAATCTAATCAATAAATCAAAATTAGTAGGCGTAGGTTTCACTTTTAATTCGTTTATACTCGAATTCCTGTAAGGAATCAGGCCCTTCTATATCAGAATGATTGAAAATCTAAATTGTCAATATATCAATAGACAAATTCCATTCATTTTCACAAATTGCCTTTTATAAAAAACGTCTCTAGCAGACTCGATAAAATCGATTTAACTTTTAACTTACAATATAAAATTGATCGGTGGTAATCCTCGATGTATGTGATAGTATCGAATGTGTTCTCAATATTCACTATATTTAAATACTTGTATTTTTATTGTAAACAAATAACAAGGTCAAAATCACTATTATATGGTAGAGTAAGAATAATTTGGTTCGTTTAGTAATCGTTGGAGATCGTTGTTTATTAACAACATCATCTTCAAAATGTTGTGCAGATTGCTAGGAGAATTTTGCTCCAAATTAAATTGTCTAACATCATTACTAAAAAAGATACCAAATCTTAGTGATAAAGTCAAAGTAGTCAAGTATAATATCATGGTAACTTGAATAAAGATGATAAAGATGTCAAAATTTTATTTATTTATAAATCACAATAAAGACGGAATAAAAGTAATTACAAGTGAAAACTAACACAAGTATACAGTAGAGCCTCAGGTGCGCAAGCGGATAGAGCGCTCTACAATATTACACTGCACGTTACATTAATTATTTTTAATTTCATTCTACGAGTTTCTCAAATGTTTCTCGTAATAGAAGATAACGTTGTAGTTTAATTTTGTCTGTAGTTTGTAGTACGTTCTTATGAATAATGCATCTGAGTCATTGAACGGGATGTAAATGTTATTCTATTGGTATAATAAATGCGGTAGTATGTATGTTTTTGGTAATCTTTCACGCAACCACAAAAAGGATTTAGATAAAAATATGATACCCAAAATATATAGAGCATTGCCCCACCCAAAAGTCATTAGTGGTCATGAAGAAGGCTGACATTAAGCATTTTAGAGATATTGCTGCGACGGGAAATGACCATCCTTAAGGATCGGCATACCGAGCTGTTATTTCTTAAGGAAAATTTCTAGAAGGATGCTTTAAGAACATTGAAACTGCTATGCACCAGCTCCAGTACACCCTATGCCCAGATGACACGACGGATCAGACAATAACTATCACCGATAAGTGCGACTTGCGGCTGCATGTCTCCTTCCGGTAGGACAGATGCACCTTCACGCAACACAGTCGATAGCAGTAGAAGCTTATCGAACATGAATCCTGGATTAGATGGAATCACTCGCAAGATTATCAGGAACTTCCTACTAAATGATGTTGATGTACACAGCGTGTATCACAGAAGGGGTCTTTCATGATATCTGGAAAGTAGGTTTGCTGATAGTGTTGCTAAAGGGAAATGACAAGTCATTAACAGATCCGAAGGCTTACCGGCCTATTACTGTATTGCCGATACTTGGAAAAATTTTAAAACGCCTCAAAATTGATTGTGCTCCCTTCCTGCATCATGTTATTTTTAAAAATCAGCATGGAATCATTAGAGATCGCTCAACAGTTAGGCATTAAAATCATCAATAATCTATAATCGATAATTTATTGTCGATATACGTACATCACTGCTGGGATATTATAGTCGTTCGCAAGTAGCGCATGTATTATTTGAGAGTTCGTCGCGAACAAGTATCAACTTTGTCGGGTGTATTGTGTTAGCGACCCCGGCGTTTGCACGTGACGTGTTAAATAACTCCCTCTTTTTGTGGTGGGAAGTTTAAAGGCACAACTTTATAATAAACAGCACAGGCGATACTTCTAAATAGTCAAAGATTTTACAATTTTGTGGATTTATCGTAAAATATAGACCTTGTTCTAAAAACCGCGTTTTAAGGTTAACATTAAATAAGCCTTTTATAGTTTATAAGAGCACTATATTGATAAATAAGCATTCGTGGACACGAGTATCCTGGAGTAGTAGGAAACTACAGTGAAAATGTGTGTGTACTATTTCTAACATATTATAGGAACATTTTTTTCGAAAATAAAAATAGTTTACTTAAGGATTAAAATCTCTAAGTATTTTAGAAAATCAACCCCTATGGGGGTGAAATAGGATGTTGAAATTTATGCGTATGAACCGCGGGGCACAGCTAGTTTAGAATTGTTAGACAAAGGTCAAAAGCCTTACGGCTTTAAGAAATTTTTATATTTTGATAATTATTATTATTTATCTTTCTATCTTGTCTGATTCCGGAATATATTATGATCTATATCCATATTAACTTTCTAATGTTGTCGTTATACATAGATTTAAAATGTATTAGTGAGAACAAATCCTTTCTTAGAGAGACAAGACTTTATAAAATAGTATTCTTGACAAACGACAAAGCTTATGGATCATTACCTCACCCAAAAGTGAACGTTCATTGACATTTAAATCGTTATGTCCTTATGACAATAGATTTGTAATTCAATAAAAAAGTAGCAAATCTAAATTAAAGAAAATTGGCTGCCAAAAAATATATCAAATATATCATGTATTTGACTTTTTTTTCTTTGGCTTATACTGTTTATTGTCGGATTGTGCTGCTAATGATAATATCACACCTAGATGACGACCCTCAAGATTTAAGCAAAGTGTTTTAATATCCAGTTTTCACATGTTAAAGTGCCACGTAATAGGGGTAGTTTGTTTATGGTGAGGTGGATATCCGATTAGAACACTAATATGAAATGGCGCCGAGTTTGAAGGGCGCCAGAAAAAAGATGAGGAAAAAACGTACATGTCCTTTGAGCTGCATATACCGTACAAAAAAGTGCAGAACATCCTATCAAACATTTGTTTTTCACAGTATGGGTTCTAGATTGCTGTTAAGAATTTATTGACAGAAAGCGCAATCGTACTGTCAGATCTATGGATAGAAGCCAGAACCACAAAAATAATTATCTGTTGCACGGATTTTTTATAGTATAAGGGGGTAAACCAGCAATCAGAGCCATTTTCATGACATTCATAGACATCCGCATAGAGGTTATACAGACGCGATATCTCTTTCCTCCTCCTCCATCCAAGGGGTAATGGCTGCTTACACACCGCATGAAATGCGACACAGCTGTTACTATTCGCCGGTGTTGTCTAAGCGAGACGTAATTCCCCGGTCGTGCTGGCCCAATTCGGCTACATGCATGTGTACAGCGTGGCACTATCTCTTACCAAAATATGACTTCAGTCATCTCATAAGTATTCACTGGGAATCTTGATTCAAAGATGACACAAGATGCTTGCGTTGCATTGTTTGTACGATGTAGGTACATATTCAACTTAATGTATAGATTTTACAAAATAAATGATTTATTTATTTATTTTATTTAAAAATGTAGGTTCAGACGACAATTATTGCTGCATCGTGACTTTCTGAATTCCAATACTTTTATTAATGTGTTATTGTACTTTAACGGCGTGACCACCTATTGGGCGACTGGTGATCAGCTGGTGATCATTGTCAGCTGGGGAATTATGAGATCATCCTTCCTAATAGCACACCTAAAATCGTACAATAATTTTAATTTAATAAAAATTATTACTCTGGGACCCATCCCACCCCACATCTGTGGTAGCAAATTTAGGCATTGTAATTTTTAGCTTTATATTTTGTAATAAGAAAGCTTTGATCTTAAATATACCTACATAGTTATATTTCAATTTATCTAAAATGTGATGAAGATTTTAAGAAATGAAGAAGGGGTCTTTTTATACAAGCATATTGCGACACAAAAATCCCAAAACATATTGTGATAGTGAAAGGAAATTATCGTAATTTAAATATAGCAACACCCTCATCTCTTCTGCCAGAGATTAGTAACCTAAAACAACCTTTAAATACTGTTGTGTACAGCGTATAAATAAAATAGACAACTAACTGTACATTCCATTAAACTTGTGTACATGTAGGAGCACGCGTGGATGTGATAATTAAATTCTAAGGATAAAAAATGGCTGTGTACAAATCGGAACCGCTCGCTACAACAAATAATGTTACATTTGTCATTGTTTTTATTGTTATTTCTATTTAAGGTTTCAATATGTACATTTATGCATATTATTTTTTATGCTTTTTATTTTATTATTTGTGTATAGTTAGCAGACTTTACATCAATGTAGCTTAATTTTTTTTCATCAGTCTTCCGATAACCATAGTTTCTATAAAGTATGTGAGTGCTTGCTGGCATGAAAAATGTGTTTTTATTTCACATTAGCCTTTCAAATAACTGTCTTTGAAATTTAAGGTATGATTGAAAAAAAATGTGATTAACGGCTTATTATGACACCTTTGGCTTTACTTTATGGTAGTTTATGCAACTGTCGTATAATGAAGGGTATTAAAACTCGAGTGTGAGTTTTTGAAACGAGCGGAGCGAGTTTCAAAATAGTAACAGGAGTGTTTTAATACCCGTGTTATATGCAGTTGCATACACTACTTTATCTTCACTAATGCAATTAATCAATAAAAAAAATATTGCGAAACATTAAATTCATGCCTACGTGTATTGTCACAGCGAACTCGTCGCCATTAAAATCTAACCAATGAGAGCGCAGCTGCAGCGCGCGCACGGCCAATCAGGAGCGAGCGCGCACTGTCAAGGATTTTGACATAAGGCTCCCTCACCACTCTCTCTGTCTCTCTCGCTCTCACAACGTTGAGAAAACGCTCCAGTCGAAAGCAGCGCTTGATATTTTGATTCTAAACCCACTTTACGCTGCTTGTGCTAAAGCTTGCAGTTCCTGAATTAAAGAAGTAAGTCATTCTAATTTAAAAAAAACGTTGTACCCAGATTTTATAAATCTTTTTATGCTTATCTCTAAATTAGTAACTGTAAGTTATGCACTTACAGTAGAGAACTTACTGATTTTTTAAGTTTTAGTTTAAGTTTTTTAACTCTTTAGGAGAAATACGTTAAATTTAGTTTTAAGTAAACATTTTATAAAAATATTTGTGTAAGAACGCTATTTACTTGATGTTTATTTATATGATAGTGATTAGTGTAAATCATCGAAATAATTAATTTAATTTAATTTACGGTGTCTAACTCTTTAAGTGCCTCACTCCATACGACTAAAACTGCTATTTTAAGATAAGTAGGTACCTAACCTCTGTTGGTTAAACGTAATGTAGTGTACCAAGTGGATTAATTTAGTCTTAATATATCATTTAAATAGTAGCAAAAGAGTAATTATCTCATAGTAAGTCAGTGGCGAAGCAAGTTTTTATTTAGGAGACACTATTTAAGTTCCAGTCATTATAGATAGCTAATTTCGTTTAATTGATAAATTATTTATGAGTGTTTACACTGACATTTTAATTTATAATAGTGTACTCATTTTTTAGTAGTTTTTATTTAATCGCTTGCTCAAAAACGTTTCAGCGAACGGTACCTCAATGTAGTAATAATTATAAGTACTAATATTGTTGTAATTGAAATGTGTTAACTTTTAGGGAGCCTGCTAAATACCTAAGTACTGTATTTATTTATTTTAATTATTTTTATGTTTGTTTGTTAATTTTATGCATTAATTTTATGCATATTCGTTTTTATAGTTTACAAAGGTTTGTTTTATTTTTAATCTTAATTGATGATCTCATAAAAAGATTTGACTATTTGTTTTTCCTTAGCAAGTTTACAATGTAATAAGTTAGTATGAGTCATTTGTTTTAAGATATTGACGTTTTGTGAGGCTGAAAACTAAAAATGAAGCTTAAAATTTCTGAAATATGGTGGTTTAATTTTTAAAAGTTTAATGTTCTAGAAGTCAAAGTCTAAAATATATTATATGCAAAACTAACTTATTTGCATTTTTTCGAGCGTCCATATGAGATATGGTTAAGATTGCTTTATTGGAAAATAGCCAATTTAATTACGCATCTTTTGATGCTAAAAGAAAGCTACTTGATACACAAAAAATATACAAAAATCTTAAAACAGTCCAAATTTTTTTTTCAAATGCTTGTATAATTTGCTTATTTTGACATGTGGTGCTTTTGTATTTAAGGAGCGATAAGTAGAATGTTACAACATTAGTGTAGATAAAATATATTTCGAGCTTGTACATTAAGGTATAACTAGATATTATGTAGCCGTAATAATTTTTTACGTCTAATAAAATAAATGCTCATTTGCAAGTAGGTAGGGTAGTAAGTAAAGTTTCTAACTTTGTTTGCAGAAGATGATCTTCGGATATACCAATACGATATGAATTCTTTACACTTAAAGAATGGAGTTACACTATTCAGGAGGAATAAGTTATAATGTTGTGTAATCTACAACTAGCAGCGATTTTGTTTTCAACCGCGTAATATCCCAATGGTAATATGTATTTTTGCGGTAATGAACGCCCTAGCAACGTGTCAGCTAGTAAATTACATCTAAATATACGTAAAGCAAATACTTCAGGAACATATGAAATTTGGCTCAGCCAAGTCCGAACTGTAAGGATGGATAATCGATTTCTGTGAACCTAGTGGCTTTCAAGGCATCCCTCGAAACGCGACCGATGTATGAGCGCGTTGTCTTGCAGAAACAGCACTCTTCCTGCCAACTTGCCACGTCTCTTCTGAACGATTGCTTCACGTGCCTGACCCAATAAATTGGCATAGTATTAACTATTCTCAGTAGTCAATTTACAAAATTAATGAATTTATATAATATATAATATGTTAAATTCCCTTGCTATCCCAGAAAATGGTCGGTATAATCCTAGAGGTCCAATTTTCTACTTTAAACTTCTTTAGTGCCTTTTTTATTTTTATTCACTCATTATAATGGCGACTCCAGGTTTCATTTAGGGTCACAAATCTTGTCCAAATCGTTTTGACACGACTCCAGTAAATCCTGACAACTCACGTCTAGTCGTCGTTGCTTGTCGAGTGTGAGCACTCGCGGTACCCAAAACGTTGTAATGTTAAAAGTGAATAGGGAATATGCGTATGATTCAAATAATGATATTTTTTTTTATATGTAAAGTCTTTTCCTGTAGATGTGCGTACGTATTAATATTTTTTTGTATAATTTTGTTTTCAATCAGAAAATAATTATTGAAAAGTGCAAAAATTATGCGGGAAGATTGAATTAGGTGAAACGCACGCCATTGGTCGGAACGAATTGTGACGTCAGAGTTCATATATAACATCATTGTTCACGAGCATTGGAGCATTGCCATTGGTGGTTGTTATGATGCGTGACGTCATGTCAGCGCGGCAAATTGGCGATCGTCTAAAAAGCTGTTATCGGCCTACTAATTTGAAACATTTTTTTTGAACTTAATATTGTTTTTTCAGCGCTGATATTTTTTTTACATTAATGTAATTATGTAAATTATCATTTAAAAATATAAAAAAAAATACATGCATATTCCCTATTAACTCATTTTAGATCCAGAAGTTCACTAAGTATAATTAAACATAATGTAAACTCATTAATATAAAATTTTAACCAATTAAATCTAATAATTGTACGCAATTATACAAAAATAATTTACTTATATGTATAGTTCGCTAGCGAAATGGAGCTTGAGAGCGTGCCTGTAAGATATTTGTGGAAGTTTCAGAAATATCTGTAAGATAAATAAAAAAATATTTTTTCAAATATCAATTCTTTAAATTCCGTGTATTTAAAGAATTGATATTTGAAAAAATATTTTTAACCTAAGGAAATGATTGTAAATTAATTATTTAAACACTAACTTCAGTTTATTTCCATTATACTTTTAAGTTTATTTTTTAACTAAGGCTGAAACTTCTTAATTAAATATTAATATACAATCTATTCGTTTCAATTTCAATTGAATTTCAATAGAATCATTCATTGCGAACTTGTGAAATATATCTGTTACGAGTGCGAAAAACGATGCGTGGCATAGACATAATACATTGCGCGAAAGCATTAAAAATCACCACCATGTATCATCGGTGACGTGAACTAGGGCGCAGCCCGGGGCTCCGCGTCCGCTTTAGATGAATGACGCTCAGGAGTTCTTTTATAGGGAGGCTTAATAATGATTACGGAAGTTTCAGGGAAGAATGAAGACGGGATTTTTAAATAGAATGTTAATTGCTCTTTAAATATTTACTCATCTTTGATGAATTTAAAAAGGTAAGCTCTTTCTTGTCTTTATTTATTATCAAACATCATACACTCACTTTCATTTTATTTCTGGAGTGTTTCAGAAACATGTAAAAGTAAGTAAATACTACGAATATAGACATAAATATTAAACTAAAATCAATAAATTGTAAACATAATATATCAAGTGATATGATGATATTCTACCAAGAAGTTAAAAGACTGCTCGTAGACACTCCGATCAAAACTCATCAGCATCATCAGCATCATCTGCCGGAGAGCTTTCAATGCCAGACATAGATCTGTCCTACAGGATCGCCACAAGTCACGGTCACGAATACAATTTTCTTGCATCCCGCGACCTCTCGACCTTTACCTATTAATAGATAATAATAATAATAATTTACATTTCATTTAGATATGAGCTTTACACTATTTAATGGGCTATTTTCCAAGTTTTCAAAAATCACTCCAGAATGTTTATCAGTGATTAATGAACTTATACATTTTTTTATTTTTTATTCTGACAAGTATTTACTTTCAAATTTTAAATTCAAAATTCAAAATTTTAAAGATCCGCGAAAACGCTTCTTTAAGCAAAATGGCGTCCTGTGACGTAGATATTCTGTATCCTAAATGTCAAGTAGTGAATGACTTATGTATGTGACTTATTTCATATGTAGCATTTGTTTATTTTGTAATCTCTTTGTAATAACAAACATTTGTACAAGTATCAACATTTAACAGTGACCATAATATTAAAATTATGACCTACAACTTTTTGACAAATGACAATTGACAACTTAGTTACTACGCATATTACAGTACCATAGAGCTCACGCAATACTGACGTCATAATCAATTTCAAGTCGTTTCGTATCACGTGACTCATGAATAAAAATACGTATTTTTAAAAATTTATTTTAAAATGAAATATTGATTATTTACTAATTATTTCACTACATAATGACTTCATAAATCATATTAATTAAAGATTACATTCAATAAGCTTATATTTTTAATACAGGAAAATAGCCCATTCCTTTTACTTGAACATTTGACGATCTTATTTGAATAAAAATTACACTTTCCATTTTCTTTTGTACGAATATAGTACATATGCTCCGCGCATTTCAGCCTAATCCATTCAATAGTTTTTACAGGAAAGAGCTAACTAAGAAACATACATTCTTACAACTTTGGATTAAGAAAAATATAAATACAAAAATGTTATAACTACAACGTCGGCTTACTGCAAGACCACATCATTATAATTATGCAAAAAGTCACTAATTCAGTTTATTACATGTACGAGCTGGTCTTGACGTGTTCTGAATTATAAGGAATGGAATCGGATACATTTTTTCATTTAAAGTTTATCGTATTTTAATTAAATCACTGATTTTCACTATCGCAAGGGGTTAAAACTGAACGGAAAGTTTTCACAAATGAAACTCAGAAATAGTGTTTGATTAATAACTTGGATTCGTACAGTGACGATTCACGATTCCCTTATTGAAACGATGAGGGAAATAGGTCAATAGCTTTGATCAGCAATTCAGTTCCCAATATATTTTTGACTTCGGAATCTGTCGTTGTAGGTCACGTATCATCAGCATAGTCTATGGTCAATCCGTACTAATAGTATATACTTCATACTATTAGTACAGATTGGAATAGCTTGTTTCATTATAATAAATTATTTAGTGCAGTCTTAAAATTAGTGCGCATCTCCTATAGCGATGGGTGAAATGTCTAGTCTAGTCTTACATCTGGCATTTCGTTGGTCGGCCCTGCCATTAAATGACAAATACCGCTGGTTTCGCGCTGTCTGATTTAAACTATTGCTACCGGCTAAGGAGAAAATATGTTACATGCGTTTTTAATCACACGACTGTGTTACAAAGACTTTTCGAGTGTAGGTATGTATTTATTATACATATACATTTCTATGTTGTCGTCGAGAATGTAATTGACGGATTTTAACGTATCTTTAGATTCATCTTGATAATTTCTCTCTGGTGACATTAAAATATATTTCTTTAGTGTGGTTTTTATTTTTCAATTTAATGTTAAGTTATCATAATTTCAATTACAACGAAGGATTTCGAATTTTATCTTTAGTGCTAAAATACCATTACAAAAAACACAAACGA
>LUGF01038714.1:365524-394575 GCA_001625245.1 Calycopis cecrops | reverse complement strand
TAATGATCGTAAAGCCTAATCTGATTCTTTATTAATGCATTAAGTACAAAATAATGATCGTATATGATTTGTAATTAACATTTTTTATTATTATACCGCTCGCAAAGTAGCTACGGTAACCACGTACCATCAGGTGGGCCGTATGCTTTTTTTGCCACCATCGTGGTATAAAAAAAAAAAAAAAAAAAAAGTTCCCAAGCTACTCAATTATTATCCGAACAAAATTCTAAAGACTGTATTACCAAGGACGCACTACTTGCCAACGACGATCTTAAATAATGAAACTTATTTACAGTGTCGATACAATCACTATAGTGTATTAACGACTCATACGTGTCTCTCCAGCCACAGGTTAATAGTTGGAGTCTGATATTGTTAAAACTAGCGTTTGAATTAATATTGGAACATTCTAAACTCGACGACTGCTTAACAAGAAACCGTCCTTTTTTTTCTTTATTTTTATTAATAATTAGTTGTGCCTTTGGCATTAACGAAAAGAATTGATTTTCAATATCTTCCTTTTCCTTAAATTGGTCACTCGAATTTTTACTTAATTAAATTGCCCATTCTCCTTTTTGACCCATAACTTCAAAACTAGCACATTGAAGTTACTTTTTTAGTATGGTTTATTAAACTACACTATTTACTTTTTTAAAACAATATGGGGTCTATCTCTTTTAGTTTATAAAATAATTATCATCAAAGAAAACCATTAATTTGTTTATTTGCGCTTTTGTGCCGCACCTACCCATATTTAGATACTATAGGCGAACAATAGCTGATAAAGATAGAAAGAGATAGATGAATAAAAGCGTAAAAGAGAGAGTGAGAGAGTGGATTATCGTTTGAATGACTTTTGGGTCTAGTTCCCGTGACGCAGGTAAAGTCAAAAGTGATGTTATAATGATTTAATTGACAGAAGTTATGGAGTAAAACAAAAAAAAACACTAGGAAAGTAAAATGATTTAATTTATTAAATGTTCAAAAACACCACCATTCTCTTCCATGCAAACAGTTGCACGTAATGCTACGTACTGTTTTTTTTATTACAGTGCGTTTTTCTTTTATTTCACTAGCCGAAGCCATTATTTTTTGTAACAGCTCTTCTCTTGTACTAATTGTAGTGCTGTATACAATTTGCTTCATATGACCCCACAAATAAAAATCTAAAGGGGTCAAATCAGGGCTTCGTGCCCGGTGCCGGCCACATTACTGTATCTGTGTTCAAGTGTATCGTTCATTCTAATAATCTCGCACGATTGTGTTGAAGTAGGCTGGAGCGCCGTCATGTTGGAACCACATCCTCCTCCTTGTTCGTAGATCCAAATCACTAATCAGATCAGGCAGCTCTTCTTGTAAAAATAATAGTTTTCTTTTGTTTGTTATCACAGGGTCTGATGACAACAGCAGGAGGTTCAAAATATCAGTGTTAGATTTTTCGCGACTGCATTTTCTAGAATGGTGTTCCCTAAAGTTTTTGAAATCCTTGTTGCGGGCTTCTTGGGCTTCTTCGGTTAATTGTCCTATTGCCAGAATCGCATTTTCAATCATTTCTGGTACGGGAATAAAAAACTTGTGAACATTGGGTTGCATATCGAACCACGGGTATTTTCGCACAAAGTATTTAGCAGTTTCAATTGCATGTAAGCGGAATCTTTCCACATCAATATCATAGCCAGATGACATGGCAATTAAAATATTGTGAATTTTTTGTATTAATTGTAAATCAAGATTTGTAATTTCTGCAGACACAGCGGCATTCTTAAAAAATCTTCTCGCTGTGTTGCCATCATTCGAATTTCCGAATCCTGCCTTTGGTTTGTCCACTATCAAGCCTAGCCTTTCTCAGAACTGTGTCTGAATTTTTATCTTAGTTTCTTCAACCTTTTCTTTATCTGAAACTCTTTTCGTTTCTCCAAGCCTGCTTTTTTTCGATTGGAAGTCTATATGCAAGATGCAAGAGACATTCATAAAATCGTATCTACCCATGTAACACCGAAATGCCAAATTCCAAATTCTCTAACTTGATTGGTCTAGAAAATACTTTGGGTATATCATTGAAATCTTTAGTTGTAGCTCCACATATATAGCACTTCTGTGTTGAGGTTGTGTTTGTGACTGCATTGCATACTTTCCCATCAATCATGGCAAAAATCAAGCTATGATTAACTTTTATATTGTGTCCATATAGTTGTATGACACTAGTTTGAAGATATTTTATTTGATTGTCTTTTCTTCTCTTCTACTGAAACCACGGTACTTTCTTTAATAAATTAAATTTTCAAAGGCCTACAGTATCTCGTCGAACTTGGTCTAGGGTTTTGCCAAATGACCTTTGACCCAGATATTAAGCGGAGGGGTACAAAACATGTTATAAAAAAACTGCTGCATCACTGGCTTCAGACCCATAAAAAGCTTGTTTGTAAGAACTGTGTCCACTACTGCCGTCAAATCCCCATTTAGAAATTAAAACATGTTTCCTAACTCGTCACTACTTAGTGTATATACAACACTTCTCTCAAAACCAAGATCAAACATTCAGTGGTCAGGTTATGCATTGTCTGCAGATCTGCATGTACGGAAGTTTCACTTACACTGATTTCACTAGCCTCTGGATCACATTGTTTTTTTGCAGCCTGTACGATTTTGTAAGACGGGTGGCTTTTCGGAGATTTCGATCTTAATATATTATATTGATGACGAGATAAGTTCGCTTCCACTAAAAGCGCTACAGCATCCACTCCCGACATCATTGTAATTGTTTCAAGTGACTGTTGATAGGCTTTAGAATGTTCTCTAGGCATTGATGGATCGGATAGAATGTCTTTAATTATTTTGGAATTATTACGTGCACTAATGTTTGTGTGTACTATGTTACTGTATATGAGATCAATACAAGTATTGTTGCTAGTGGGGCGGGTAATATGATTTTTAAGATTATAATTTGCTAGTAATACATTTAGTTCTTTTGATGAGGAGTTATTTTTTAACATGTCAATATTCCAATCTCCACAATAATTTTGTTTATTTCTTACATTAGTAATATGCTTTAGAAGGTTATTTAGTTTATTAAGGAATATATTAACATTTGTATTATGGGTTCGGTATATGCAAACAATGATTGCAAACATTGATTAGATTCAGTGCAGTTAAAAAATCGTACAATATTCAAAAACATATTCTAAAGGTTTAGGTAGTTAAGTTGAGTTTAGTGTATTCCAAGTCATTACGAACTAGTATGCAAAAGCTACCTCTGTTTTGCTTGTAGCGAGAGAAACAAGATGCTAGTTGGTAGTTTTTTAAACACAAATTTGATTTAGTTCCTTGCTTTAAAAAGGTTTCTGTTACATAAATTACATCGATTTCACCTTTCTTAATCTTAAGTTCTAGCAAGGTTGATTCTAACATATCCTTCATACATAGTACACTGGCAATATTTTGATGTAATTCTTTGAAAGTTAGACTCGAAAAAGCTTATTATTCTGTATCATTTTTACAAAATGATACAACACTACTAATATAATATATTTATTTTATATTTTCATTGTTACAACGACAAGAAAGAAAATTGGAATGCCAAATTTACAAATACAAAAAACTAGTACTGACACAACTCATACTTAAAAAACAAATTAATAGGCAAAAAGTCTCTGTAGTCAGTCTAAATAAACCCCTTTTTGCTGTAACACTCCTCCTTTAATTTTATTTTTCTAAACCCATACCAGTCACACAGCATTCAAACTTTCCCCTCAACAAAAGCTTTGTCAGAACTTCCGCTATCATGAGTTTCGTTTCTACATAGTCCAACTCAACCGGTCCATTCATAACTGCCTCTTTTACAAAGTGATGGCGTATGTCAATGTGTTTAGTACATTGATGATGCACAGGGTTCCGTGCCACAGTAATAATGCTCTCAATGAGCTTTGACGAATCACTGGGAAAAAGCCTCGTCGTAATCTAGACCAAACTTTTGACTGAATCCCCTAGCTGCGGGACGAGCTTTGTGTTTGCTTCTATTTCCTGCCTCTTCTTTGATTCGGAATAGCCATTTAGTATCAACTATCAATATCATAGATGATACTATGAACTATATTACATTTAGCCGGTGGTTTCTCTAAGGTTCTAGTGTGATTTTTTTAGAGCACATAGCTCCTCCTGAATAGCCATTCTCCATTGCTCACCTTCCGACCTAGACAGAGCTTCTTGAACGGATAAGGGATTCTGTTCCACTTCCATTGCTTGATAGAGAATGTGACCTGGAAACTGCTTCAGTACCCTCGTCCTTAGAGGGTACTTCCGTTCACTCGATTGAAATTCAACAGTCTCCGGAACCGACTCACAATCTTCAAACAAATCTGTTTCAACGACTTCAGGATTTATAGGGTCACTAGCATTCTGTTCTACTCCATTAGTTCCTTCTTACAATGCTCCCATAGTGTTACATACAGGTAGACAGCCTATTTCTTCAACACTAGGTGTGTTGACCTCTTCTTGCTTCTTCGAAATGATAATTATTTCTTCCTGATGCTTGTCTGGAATCGGTTCTTTATGATACATTTTGTTTTCAAGCCTTATACAGCCACATTCCACATCCTAAGCCTTATACAGTTTTCCACTCACGGGGTCCAGCAAACGATAGGCTTTAGCATGGTCACAGAAACCCGTATGGCTCTCTCTGCTGTTCGGATCCCATTTAGTTCGCTGTTGTTTGGGAATATGCATGAAAGCTTTACACCCAAATGTCTTCACCGAACTCAAATAATTCTATTTCTTTAACTACTTTTCCTCCGGTGTCGCATCTATGACCGCCACAGTAGGTGGAGGTAGGTAGGTAGGTATGGCCTCTGCCCAAAACCTTTTATCAAGTTTAGCATCTTGAAGCATACACCTTGCTTTTTCGCAAATTGTTAGGTTTGAGCGCTCCGCAACCGGAAGTTGGTGTTCAATACCACATTTTTTCAGATATTCATCCATCCTTTTATTGACGAACTCCGTCCCGTTATCGGTGCGTAATATCTTCATTTTCTTGTCAGTTTGATTTTCAGAGAACGCCTTGAATTCTAAAAATGTATCAAACACTTCAATTTTCTGCTTTAGAAAATACACAAAAGTATTACGCGTAGCGTCGTCTATAAAGGTAAAAAAATATCGAAAACCTCTTATTGACGCTTCCTCCATAGGTCCGCAAACATCTGCATGTACCAATCCTAACACCTCCCAATCTGCCACAACATCAGCTGGTCACCTTCCTCTGTTGCTAGTGCAGAACCCTGTAAGCAGCATTTAAGTTTATAAACGCCTGGCTCTTCCACACCCTTTACAACAGCGTTACCTTGAATCTTACACTCATTACTCTTGTAAATGTCGCAACCATTCTCTGTAAAAACAACCATGTGTCCCTTTTTAACTATCATACTCACACTCAACTCATTTGAGGATAGTTTAGGTACATCATCGACATCACTTATTGTCAAACCTGACTTGCACTCAACCATTCCTATTCCCTCACCGATCACTTCATTTCCATCCGCACACACTACTTTCAAACCATTCGGAGTGTTCTTAAAATCCTTAAACCAAATTCTACGTTTAGTCATATGCGTTGAAGCTCCAGAATCGATGATCCAGTCCTCTGGTTCTGATTTGGATGTTATATTATTAAATGCATAATTGTTTCGCATCCTTCTTGTTTTTGGGATTTTGTGAACATTCCTGTACTTTATGTGGTCCGTCACAAAAAAAAAACATTTTATGTTTGACTTCGCCTTCTTCTGTTTTCTCTTTCTTTGAGGCTTTGTAGTCACCATGCTGTAGGTTGATTCGTTCTCATTCCACTCAAGGATGCTGAGAATACATCTTCTATTTGAAGTAATTTTGTCTTCACATAATCGCTAGAAATATCTATGTTACTATTCTCGATAGCTCATCTCATTGGTTGGAACGCTGAAGTTAATCCTTGCAAAAGCAATGTAGCTAGCAACACATCATCAACATCTTTTCCAATATCAGATCCTGTACTGTCGCCATGACACATGTCACATATTCACGAACCGTCTTAAATTGTTTCAATTTTAATCTCACAAGTTTCGAAAGAAGCCGGCACTTATTATTAAGACCTTTGTCCTCATATGCATCCTGCAATGCTTTCCATGCCTCCTTAGCAGATTTACATTTTTTAATTATTTAATGAGGCCTAATCATTTACCAAATCCTGGCTTTCGCCCTCTGATCTCTTTTTGTACCTTGTACATCTTTAGCTGCAGGTGTAGCACTCGTGTACATCCACAAATCATCATGGATTAGATTTAGCTCCATACGAAATTTTCAAGTAGCGTAATTCGAGTTACCGTCGTGTTTTTCCATTGATGGTACCGCTACTTCCTATGTTGCTGGTCTCTTGTGTACTCTGGGAAGTCCCATACCCGTTTTCACCAGTCAACATTTTTTTATCGATATAAATTTAAATTACATACCGAACGCCAAATTCAATGTCTCCGCGTGTAAATGAGATGGGTGATTGTCTAATACAAGCAGAATGCGGTGATCAATAGACGGTTTAACATATTTGATGAAGTGTTGCATAAACTGAAAGATATGGCCCATAACCTGATACAACAATACGGTACTACGGTATAATTTGAATACTCCGGTAAACTAATATAAAATATATATTTTATACTTTCATTATTACAACGACAAGAGAGAAAATTGGAATGCCAAATGGTCAAATACAAAAAACTAGTAGGGTAGGGCGGGGCTAGTTGAGCAATTTTTACTCTAGTGATTATAACTCCTCCACAATAAGTCTCAACAGCTTGTGTGGCATACTAATAGATTCCTTATTTATTCTCCTACAAAAAGCCCATAGTAATTTATTTCTGACTGATCAAGTTCAAGAGATACAGCTGTATAAACGAAGAAATTCAAGTATACTCAACTTACCCCATAGCTGGGGTAATGCCCTTGATGAATCAAACTGTTCATTTTCTTTATTGCTCGTACTGGGCTCAGGTTCACATTGACTGGCACGGGATCAGGTTGAATAGGTTGAGTTGTGGACATTGCTTGTTGAGTTGGTAGGTTGAGTTGTGGATCTGGACGGTCGGTCACAAACGATAGTGAAAACTCATCGTCGCTAAAAATGTTGGGGTATATGGGAAGATGCCCGTCTCCTTAAAACCATTCATAATATTCATACTCGTCTGAGCAAAAGGCAGTGACATGTGTTTTTGGGATATCGTAAATGGTTATAGTCTACCCTGGGTTGTTTCATAGCCATGAATCTTGTGCAGTGGCGCAATATTTTTTGAACGGCCCGAATACTGAGACGTCCAAAGGCTGAAGCTTATGGCTACAGTGCGGGGGGAAAGATAATATAACGATGCCATTGTCTTTAGCCAAATTCAATGTCTCCGCGTGTAAATGAGATGGGTGATTGTCTAATACAAGCAGAATGCGGTGATCAATAGACGGTTTAACATATTTGATGAAGTGTTGCATAAACTGAAAGAGCTCCTGGTCTGTAACCCATCCACTGCTATTACCTACTCCTATACAGTCAAGGGGGCCGCCATTAATGAAGGGACTCTTGAAGTTTTTTCTGTGAAATACGAACAAAGGAGATGTCATATGATATTTAGTTTTTAATTACAAAAGTTTCACTTAGATCGAGTTTCGATCTTCGCGGAATCACTAGTTTTGATAAAACTCTCCCTTTTGTTTTCTTTGATAACAGTCAAAGAATATTATGTATAATGTATTGCATTTTTTCGCTCACAATATCACGTAATTATTAACTTAACTGAAATAGAAAGTTTCATGTCGCAGTATCGATATCACCTCATCTCTATTATTATAGCTAAATTCCTAATTCATATACATGGTGCTCGCTCATCAGGTATGGAAGGTGTCGACGGGGCAGGTGCAGCGCAAGTTGGAGCGAGCGCACGCGAAGGGCGTGACCTGCCTGCAGTTCACGCGCGACAACACGCAGATCCTGTCCGCCTCCTTCGACCGCACCATCAGGTATGTCCAAGGTTGCCAGGTTGTGCTACATTTACATCGAATCCGGCTGTTTTTGTGAACCGACTTGCGATTGTTTTTTCAAACAAAGCCGATAAAATAAAATTGACAACACGCAGATCCTCTCCACCTCCTTCGACGTCGGGATTGCCAGATTGTGCTACTTTTACACAGAGTGAGCCTGTTTTTGAGGAGTATCATAATGTCTAGTGTAGCCAGATTGTGCTACTTTTACAGCGATTTAGCCTATTTTTTTCAGGTGCTTATATGAGTTTATGTTATTTTATGATGTTAAATTGGTTCAATGTAAAGGTAATATTTTTCATTGAGCCAACATTATGCCGTTCGTATTTCTTATATACATGCAATATGAATTGTAACTTGGCTGACTAGTATTATGAAATGTATGAACCTCCATGTTAATTTGCGATTGGCTCTTTTAAGAAAGGTATATTATTAGTTTTCAGTATTGACAATAATGTTAAAAATTTGATATCTATATGCGTAAATACTGAACGGCTGGACCTGTATTGGCATTATAACTTCAATAGGAAATAGCTGCTACGTAAATATGTTCTATCAAACCAGACAATGTCCATAGAGACATAACGCAAAATTATCACTTTCGGGACTGTCATTAGGAATTGACAAGAGGTCCGACCCGGGATTAGAACTAGGAGTCTTATATTTGTGGTTTAACATGTTGACCACTAGACCACTAACGAGTCCACATCAGGTATAAGCCGTACACCAGCAGGTATAATGTTCCCGACTTAACATCGGATAAGGCGGTATGATAACAGCGCAGTCTAGGAACAGACACAATTGCTCTTCTCTATTTGAGCTCCTAATGGTCCTGCTGTACGTCGCACCGCTGGCCATTAGGATACCAAAAGGAGAGGTGCATGTCCAAGTACGACGGGGGTGTAACACCGCTAACCAGTGGCGAAACGGTACGTTTGGTGGCTTATGGCAAATTTATCAGATGTCCCATGCGTCTAATTTAAGAAGCTCTCCCATTTGCCTATTAATTGTGTTTTATAGTAAAAATACTAACATTAAGAGTGTATTTTTGCTCTGATTTGTGACCTGCTATGTGTGGACGGGTCCCTTAAGGAAGGGATCTGTGGCATTTCTTGGATTGCCACTCCACTGCTGCTAACGTCAGGTAAGCTGGGTTCGACCTGGGACTTCTGTGGCTAAGCATGCTGCGAAACCAATGAGGCAGTATTACATATACCTTTTACCTGTTATAAATTATTATGCGCTTTTTGTGTATGTTTGGAACTTGCATGAATATAATATTTATAATAGAATATTTTGTACCATTCGAATGGATTGATGTGTTCTAATTTTACGTTTATTTATCGCTGTCACTTCTGTAATATATTTTAGAACTAGCTGACCCAACAGTCGTTGTCTTGTTGTTATTGGAAAATTTTGTTGTCACGGTAACGTGTAGGGGAAAGGTGTAACATAATGATCCATCTAAGGAAAAATGAATATTATTTCGAAAATATAAATATAACATGCCTAGAAATCATTATATTAAATTTAAATCAAATACTTATGTGGTGTAAATTTGGCATACTCTTTTTAGTAGAAATGTATTTCTTTTCAGAATTATCAACCATTTTCTAAAAGCTTATCAGGGGATCATTCCAACCAGAGTGGTGATTAAAATGATCCCAGAAGTAAGGATAAAACGATCCCCGGGATCATTTTGTACTTTAAGGGTTTTTAAGCTGAAATAAAAAAAATCTCTTTCAATAGAACTTATATATTATATTAATTTAAAAAAAAAAACAAGTTTTAAAAATAATTAAGTCACAAAACAGTAAGTCACAGAACAGTTTTCTAAATTTTAATTATAAATTGCAAAAATATATTCATGTTTAACAAATTAACAGTCTTCTAAAGCAACGAAATTCTTTTATTAATTATCAGTCTCTACTAATTTTTGGTACTTCTCAAAGCTTAAATATGAATCAAAATCCAAAATTTTTTTTTAAGGTTAAGGTTTATCTTATTTTTCGCTGCTAATTGATAAGCCAAAGAAAGAACTTCTTGTCTTGTTAGTCCATACATTTTAGATTCCATGTCTTGTATGTATTGCACAAGTTCTCGTTCCTGTTCAATTGTAAAAATTGTTTGTTTACTGCCCATTATCTTAGCTACACCGACTGCGATCTTATTTTTTCCTTTGGCTCTTCTTTTCAATGCCATTAACGGTACTGAAAATTGTCTACCGGCTGTTTTAAAAGGCATTCCATCCTTTACAGCACCTAGTGCTAAACGCATGGAAGCCTCGCTCCAGTTTTGTCGAGTAGTTTTTCTTTTATATTTTCGAGGCATGACCTGTAAAGAAAAAAACTATAAAAAATAAAAAATAAAATGAAAATAAAATGGGTAAAATGATCCCGGGATCGTTTTAGATCTCGGGTATGGAATCATTTGACCCCAAATGCAATGTTCGCATACATCGATCAAGAAATAACCTTAAAACTCGCCATGCGTTCAACAAAATATGTTTAAAATACCATTAAATATTACTTTTATCCATGGAATAAACAGCTTTTTAGATTAAATTAACACAAGCCATAAAATCTGTAGTAAATTTTTGACTTGCCTTACATTAAAACTTCCTATTTTCAATAAATTCTTCTCCGTCAACGCACGTTACTCACACCGCCATGAAACTTCAACAGAAGACTGAGGGGGCCGCGGGTGACGTGTTTGCAAATGGATTGGATATATGGCATTAGTAGTTTAGCGAAACTAGTAGGAAATCATTTTGGCTCGAGGGATCATTATGTACACCTTTCCCCTAATGCTATGTGACCGAATTGTCAACCTATTATTTTACTCTACAGTAAAGTATTTCAAGTTGAGATACGACTGCAGCATTATATATATTGATAAATTATATTATATCCTATATATTACTGAGGACTAATACCTATAGAACAATAAAAGTTTCATCAAAATCCGTCAATTAGTTTTTGCGTGAAAGCCGCACAAGACACAGACAAAATGAAGTCTTCTACACATTTATTATATGTATAGATAGAAGATATGTAGGTATTTAATATACAGGGTTGATTCAAGCGAGAGGCATTAATTTAAACCACATATACTATAAGTTAATCCGCAACTATTAAAAATAAGTTTACGACAAATATACGAATATAGCCGAAGATCGAGGCCAGTGTCGTGCTATGGGAGAGGCCTATGTCCAACAGTGGCATGCAATAGGCTGATGATGATAATACGAAATGAAATACGAAATAACATAAACATGCTTTGTATCGACTCGTACAGCGAACTGCAACCTCGTACGGGGTGAATGACCCCGGCCAGTCGTAGTCGGCGATTAGCTGCGATACAGCGTGTACTAAAGTACGAAGTGAGAAAAAACTTTGAAAAATTCCTGTCGCTAATTTATTGCTTCGATTGAGATTTTTGTTGTGTAGCCTGAAAATAATACACTAAATATGTGTATGTATTTCATTTGATGCCTCACGCTTGTATCAACCTTGTATTATTGTTATTCACCCCGCTGTTTCATCCGCGTAACTTTCTGTCTCGGGAGAATATCGGAGTGAAGTATACTCTATGGTTTGTTGTCGCCCTCTGCAGGATCCATGGGCTAAAGTCCGGGAAAATCCTGAAGGAGTTCCGCGGGCACACGTCCTTCGTCAACGAGGCGGTGTTCACGCCGGACGGCCACGGAGTGCTCAGCGCCTCCTCCGACGGCACTGTCAAGGTGAGTGATGATAATATCTGTGACCTTTTACTCACCACTTTAGTTTACCCCCATGCTAAGTACCTTAAGGACTTGTATTATACTCTATGTAACTAGAGAACAACAAGTAGTAGTAGTAGTAACATTCATGACGATGACCATGATCCATGATGTATCCGAGCCAGAGGGGAGACAGTTGGAACAGGGCAAAACTTGATAAACAAAGAATTGTCATCTACATTTTGTTGCAGTAAACTTACTATGTATTAGAGTTCATGCGTACCGATAGATATCTCTGTAATCGCAACTTTATTGAAGAATATATGTATGTATAATTAAATTAACTTTGATTTCTGTTACGTAAATATTTCAAACATTTACTATAACAATTTTCTGAAAACTATCAGATTTTTTATTGTAAACTTAAATCCACCACCTATGCATAATTTGTAAAAAATAAATCCGTAATTGGATGTGCCTACGGTTAAGTAATATAATACTACTGTAAATTATAAGTTAAGATCTGTGGATTTTGTGATAAATAAATAAATAAAGTCCACATTAACAATTGTTATGGCAATCATGTCACGGAAATCCATATTGTGTGTGACATATTCTGGCAACACTAGTAACTACAAAATGGTCGCTGCATCTTGCGTTTGCGCTTGTTTGTTTTGTCCATTTCGTAGTTAAATAATTATTTTTGAGTGGTTTGCCTATAACAGACGTCGAGTTGAGTGTCTCCACCGTCCCGTTGTTGGATTTATTACCTTACTACCTATTTTTTGGGGCTACGTTGAGTTAGCAATTTCACAAACGTTGTGAAAAACCGCGAAACTTTTCTAAAGTCATGTTGTACGAAAACACGCTATTTTGTACTGTGATATTTTGCGAAAAGACGCTATTTTGTGCTGCGTGTGTCTACGACATGGTTAAAATGTTTTACTATTGCACTTTTTGATGTAAAAACGCAGGTCCTACATGGACGCGATAAGTTAAATAAATAAAATAAATTAAGCATAGTTGTTTTAGTTAAATCCAATTATATCATTTAACCTTTTTCCCAGTACCAAAATACCATACTAACTTTTTGATGTGAACGAATATTCGTGTGAAAATATTAACTAGTAAAGTATGCAGACATTCCACAAGAAAGTTTAAACAATATATTTCGGTACTGAGAAAAAAGGTTAAATGCAATGAACCTCGAATAATTTTGTAACTAAAAAATAATGTATAGTTAAACATAGGTCATTAGTTCCTGCAACAAAATGTTGGTGGCACTTTATAAATGTCTTGGCATAAAATCACAGGAGAGGGCTATCTTTTCCTGTAGTATTATAGTACTCTTTGATCCGAGCCATGCACTTGCGCCAGCCGCTCGTCTTGTTTGATGTAATGAAATGGATGAAAATCATTTTATTAAAAAAAAATTAAAACTGAAACGTCAAAGTAATGTCCAACCTTAGCCCTGACTTGAAAAGAACCGACGAAGCCAACTCAACGTGTCCCATTTACCGATGAAATATCTATATGCCACACGGGACGCCGTAAGTTGGGACCTGGCAAGAATGCTCTCTAGCCCTGCACGAAATTTTTGCCAGGTCCCTACTTACGACGTCCGTGTAGTACAATATATTTAACACTAAAATAATAATTTACGGACATTGTCTGGTAGGAGTATCCTACTAATATTATAAATGCGAAAGTTTGTAAGGATGTTTGTTACTCTTTCACACAAAAACTACTGACGGATTTTCATGAAACTTTACAGTAATATAGTTTTCATATCAGAATAACATAATAAGTTAAAATTTTGAATAATTTTTGAAGTCCGAAATCCACGCGGGTGAAGCGGCGTGCGGAAACTAGTCTTAATCATAAAATAACCTCACAATAATCCTATCCCTAGGGATGCGCATCAAAATGGCTTTTGTTTGCAACAAATTATTGTAACAACAATAAAATAAAATTTTAAACTTAAATTTGAGAGTTTTAATCTATACTAATAATATAAAGCTAAAGAGTTTGTTTGTTGTCTCTGGAACTACTGGTCCGATTTGAGAAAATATTTTAGTATTAGTTAGTCCATTTACCGAAGTTACTTTTTAACCGACTGCGCTAAAAAAGGGCTTTACGTAAACAAAGTTGCGGGCGTCCGCTAGTTTTATATATACAGGTTGTTCAACAAAACGGGATGTTTTAATGTAGGGTAGGGTACATTAGCAATATTCAAATGCAAAAAGAAAGAACAATATATCTAAAAATTAAAAAGATATACAACCAAAAACAAAATTTAGTATAACAGCGCGCTTAACAAATTCCACATTAAAATAGGGGTCCCGTTTTATTGGACACTGTATATTCGGTCCAATGGCCGCACGGGAGTTACAGCTAGCAAAAGTATACTGTATTAGCAGTCACTTAGAGCTTGTCCAGAAAGGGCGAATTCGCCGCGATTCTCTCGCGCGTATTACGCGCGACCGTTGCGTCACAAGGTGCGTACCAACGCGCGAGCATTTGGGAAGGAATTCAGTACGAAACATGGAGTTGAACTCAAAGTTCGCGCGTCAACTGGACGCAACAAGGCGTCCCAAGTATCTCGACTTGCGCGCAATACGCGCGAATGAAGCGCGAGTCGAGAGTCTGGCGTAGTGCACGCGATTTACGCGCGTATTTTGAATTCGCGCGATGCTCGTGGACGCGATGTATTGATGTCTAGTATCTCAACTACGCGCGTATGAATTCGCGACGAATTCGCCCCTTCTGGACAAGGCGTTAATCCCTGACTTTTATTATGACAGGTGTGGTCGGTGCGCACGGGCGAGTGCACGAACACACTCAAGCCGCTGGGCTCCGGCGAGCCGCCAGTCAACTCGCTGCTGCTGACGCCCAAGAACCCCGAACACTTCGTCGTCTGCAACCGCACTAACACCGTTGTCATAATGAACATGCAGGTAGGAAGGGGAAATGTCTATATCGATACTTTTTGGCAATCAGTATCTGATTGTATCGATAATTTTATGCATGGAGTACTTAATTGTGATTCCCTTCGGTAAAAATATGTGGCGATCTCTTTACGATGATGATGGCGAGTGTGACACGAGATCTTTAAAATAGGCGAAGCTACTTAAAGTCTATACAGTAGAAACATGCATTTGTCAAAGGGCCGTGACCAAGACACTGGCTCAAACTGACCTCGTGATTTGATATCGTATATCAATTTACAAATATAAAATATTCCATAGGGGCAGATCGTACGCTCGTTCTCTAGCGGGCGGCGCGAGCAGGAGGGCGGGGCGCTGGTGTGCGCGGCGCTCGGCGCGCGCGGCCGCCTCGTGTACTGCGCCGCGGAGGATCTCGTGCTGTACGCCTTCTGCGCCAACAGCGGCAAGCTCGAGCGGACCATCAACGTGAGTTATTACACATTAATTGTCACCGCACACAAATCAACTCGAAAAGGGAAGGTACCGCCTTCGCTTTTCGAAGCGGTTACGTTACGTTTCCCAATAGTGCGTTGCAGTATGGAGTTTTAAACAAAGAATACTGAACGGTTCACGGTACGGTTACGATCCCTTTCTGTGTTGATATGTGTGAGGTGACAATTAGTGAGAACAGCCGTGTAGTGACAGCAATGGCGTCGCATTCTTGCGGTTCGTGAGTTTTCGATGGGCCACAGGAGGGTTACTTGAAGTAGTATATGGTCTCTACAGAGATTTTGCTACGCTAATAATTGTAATAAACAAATTCAAATTAGAAACTATTCTTAATTCAAATTCAAATTTTATAATGAAACTGTTTGTGAAAACTTGACTTTTAGTAAATTAAAAGCATGTTCGTAATTATTTTTTTCCTAAAATAGGTGTATGTTGACTTTTGTAGGTTCACGAGAAGGCGGTTATCGGTATGACGCACCACCCACATCAGAACCTGCTGGCCACGTACGGAGAAGACGGTCTTCTTAAACTATGGAAGCCCTAAGCATGCGTCATTGTATCGTGCAGTGTGTGTGTTCCGCCAAATATACTTAGTACTAATAAACCTTACATAAATTGGTGATTTTTATTTCCCTTACAAAATAAACATTTTCCGGGCCGGAAAGTATGCTGTGGAAGCGAAGGGACCAGGTTTGGGGTCGAAAGGGGACGACACTTTCCCGCAAATGGGAGAGATGCCTCCTTATATTATAAAAGTAATAAAAAAAATATCATGGTTGCTGGAACTGCAGGGGTTCTAGGGTTGCCAACATTTCTTCAGCAAAATATAGAATTTTTCAGAATATGTATGAAAAAAATATAGTATACTGCAATCAAATATAGTACTCTAGATTTAGAATGGGTAGGCGGGCCATGTTCAATTAAAAAAAAAGCTCATTATCATAGACTTAATATACTTTTTATTTAGTCTATGCTCATTATAGTAATGAGCATCAATAAACACGGTTTTTAGGTATTTGCAATATAAATATTGCAGTCTTGAAAATATAGAATTTTGCGTACTATATATTACGTCCACAGTATACAGGATATTTTTTGGTCACCGACCAAATTTTAAAATAAGTAAGTAAATATTATTCCAACATTGTGTTTTAAATTTAATCGTGTAATTGTAATATTTTGTTCAAAATAAATCGATTTAAAATAGTCCTCAAAATACATTGATCATCGTCACATCGACTTCAAAGTTCAAGGTCAGTGACCCCTGCCGCTTGCGACTCGCCAGTCAGGTGCCACGTGGTGTCCAAGAAATATGTTTATAACATGGGACAAAGTAATTGTATCTAATTATTTTTTTATTTTTTTTAATTCATAAATCGAAAGTATTATTGATTCCGAACTAAACCTGAAAATTTGGCCGGTGATCAAAAACTAATCCTGTATAGTACACAGATCTGGAATCATCTGAAATACAGTACACTGTACAATACTATATATTATAGTATGGCTGCCAACCCTGGCAGGAACCGTAGTCCCCAGTCTCTAATAGCGAAGGCGTTCACCAATAATTTAAACTTTCTAGATTTCTATATTTGAATCTCCACTTAAACTCATTACAATTTAAAAAATATATTGGTTGCTGTCACAACTGCGTCTGTGGTGGGAGAAAATGAGATCGCGTCGACATGCAACGGACAGACAAGCACTTGACAGACATTACAAAGACTTACAGCAACCAAGTCCACCAGGCACGTCTGTCCAGTGATTTCCCCGCTTAGCCGTTCCACAAGACAACTGCAAAAGGTCCGAAGGAACCTACGGACCGAGAACTAACCAGGTATATCAGACACATACCGTTCATCAGTATTTATATTGTTCCCGGCTGAATTGCGGGTACGGCGGCTTCATAGCAGTGTAGTGTGTGCACAGACACAAATTCACTTTTCTATTTGCGCTGCTAGTGGGCTGCTGTGTGTCGGACCGCCCACTACAAACAAAAGGAGAGGTGCATACAACCACATGGGAGTCAGACGCAGGTTCAACGGGTATGTAACACCGCTAACTACTACTACTGCACTTTTGTGTGTTTGAAACTTGCTTTATCGTTTATTTTGGTGTATACATTTTATTTCTTGACGTTTTTAAGTTGATTAACTATTTGATTACTGACACTTTAAAACTTTAAACTAAAATCTCTTGAAAGCCTTTGTTCGTTCCTTAGAAAAAGTATAATCGAACCGAGAAGAAGAAGAACCGACATCGAAATAATACTAGCAGGAGAAAGCGAGATATACTTAAACGGAACTACCTTAGCAAAAAGAAACAGAAATTTTTTTTTTTTTTTTTTTTTTAGGTAGAATATACGCTAAGGACTGAAGGTCAGTGCAGCTTCATCTATATGAGAGGTGAACTCACCTGGAGCGTCGAACCTCTGTACTTATGGTCGATAGGGGGACAGACCCCCCCTTCTTTCCCAGACTAATGGGAGAAGGCAACCCGGACTTTTTGCGATTAATAGGTTAAGCTATTATTATCTTGGCCGAGGATGCAACAGAAATATTTTTGTCTTTGTCAAGGTAACAGTTTTTTCTGTTGGTCACAACTGCAGTTGCGTCCAGATTGTGGTGAACGACTATTTTCGTGATTGTGCTCTTTCTTTCATAAATACCTTGTTTTTTATTTGTTATATTGAAAAATTGACCTTTCATTCGTGAGTATAATAATACCACAATTTGCGTTTGTTTCATTAGAACAATAAATATGCAGACCATTACTACGCATGACTTTTTGTTTTAGTGCACAGAACTCATAGAATAGTTTTATTTTAAAATCCTAACGAACCAAATATGGAAGTTTGCTTATTTTTATATCTATGTGGGTTATTATGTGTAAACGGTAATTTGGTTATGAATTTTTTTGTCGTAGCTACCGTAGTGAGATTTTAGAAAGACTCACACTGCATGTTTGCATGCAGCCGAATTGGGCCGGCACGACCGGGGAGGTACCTCTTGCTTACACGAGACCGGCGTAAAGTGACAGCTATGCTGTCGCGTTTCGTGCGATGTGTAAGTAACAAGTGGTAGTCATGAAATGGCTCCTACTGCTCGTTTGCCCCCCTATACCATAAAAAAGACAAAGTACATAGTTTTTTATTGTTTGATCGAGATTTAACAAACGTAAGTTACCAGTAAATGTACGATTTGCACAAACAAAATATAGTTTTACAATTTGTCATTAATTTTAGGACTAAACTTTGCGAAGAGACGCTCCGACTAATGGAAAAGAGACGCATAGTACCATCATCAGCTTCACCGATATTAGACACTCGCAACAAAACCATAAGGCAACTTGTGCGACGCGACCTCCGATCATTCAACACGCTCTCAATTATAAAATCTATAGAGGAAAATCGGGAGTCGAAAGTATTCATCTAGCATCTGGGTAGGAGCCACCTGGCAAAGATGACTACGTCAACGGGGAATGTCGTCGCGTCTAAGTCCGAAATTCGTGCGGAAATTAAATACTTCTATGGCAAACTGTACGCTTCGCAGATTTCCAGGCCCGAACTGAGGGCAAAAGAACCACCTTACCCTCCCGAATTCACAGAAGACCTGCCCGAAATCAGCCGAGATGAGATCGTGTTGGCCCTTAGACAACGAGGATGGAATTACTACTGAGCTCATAAAGGCTGGAGTGTTTAGTTATTTGTTCACTGACGCAATATCACAACACAATGAGTTCTTTTAATTAAAACTAAAAATCCTTGTAAAATTAAACAATACCATAAACTTGTCGCGCTGAGAGCGGCGCGCGTGAGGCGGCGCAGGAACGCCGTTTTTCGTCTACATCATTATACCTACTATATACGCGACTGGACCGATTTTGACCATTTTTTGTCTTTAAGGAGATTTTCCGGCAAATGGGGCTGCAGTGACGCGAGTGAAACCGCGCGCATAGATAGTTTTGTATAGAAATATTGCTGCCTCATGCGCTAGGCGGTTTCTCTAATTAATTCTATATTTATTATTTGTACCAACATTATAAAGAGAAAATATTTGATTGTTTGTTATGAATAGGCTCCGAAACTACTGGACCGATCTGAAAAAATATTTTATCATTAGAAGCTGACATAAGCACTGACCTACTTTTTACTACGGGAAAATGCTTCTTTTGCATCAAACAGGTAAACTTCTAAACGGCAGAATCAATCAATCAATAAAGCAAATATTTATTTAGCAAATCAATCAATAAAATCAAAGGGTTGAACCCTAAAAGAGCTTTTGTTCATAACATTATTATATAACAAATATAACTTAACGTTTTGAACGCAAATTTGAGAAATCAATACATTATTCTAAATGTATATATTTAATCATTCAAAATCGTGTTAAGCTTCTAGGCTGCCACGTTAACTAGTGGCTGAAATGTGCACCGAATACTAGCAAATTTTCGTTTGGACGTATGATAAGACATGGCAATTTTCAATGTCTTTTGCTTAGAGTTTTGCTAGCACTTGATTGCTAAAATGATCACTAGGGTGGCTAAAGTGCCGCCTCTATGTTTCATGCACGTTCCCTATAGTATTTTTTTTAATTCATCAACTACATAATACATACATAGGGAATAAGCTTCTAGACTGCCACGCTAACTAGAGGCTGAAATGTGAACCGAATGTTAGCAAATTTTCGTTTGTGCGTATGAAATGACATATTATGTCAACTTGTCATTGTCATTGTCTTTTGCTTAGTGTTTTGCTACCACTTGATTGCTAAAATGATCACTTGGGTGGCGAAAGTGCTGCCTCTATGTTTCGTGCACGTTCACTATAATGATTGAGTAAAAAGCGGGTAGTACAATATGTGGGATTATAAAGGATAGCTGAACACGTTATTGATACATCTAGCACCTCCATACATACAAAATTACTTAAGACTATCTCAAGTGAAATAACGTGAGTAATTAGCGGACAGACTGATCGCCAGTCCATGACGTCATTAATGACGTCAATGTTTTAGCCCACACCGTAGACAGTAGTTTCCTCTGTCTACGGCCCACACGGCTTTTTTTTCTTTATAATATCTGGTATGAATACAGATTTTTTGTTTGAGAAAATAAAATATGTTTATATGAAAAAAATCACTTATTTTACTTAACCTAACTAAATTATAATAAACAGTATTTGCAGGTTGAAAAGGGTGACATCACAAGGTATCTTGACTTCATCAAGTGTAGCTATACAAATGAAACTTGAAACTACTTAGGTAATTAATAATATGTAAATTGTTTTTACTTATTAATAAATAATTGTTTATGAAAGCTGAATATAAGTAAAAACTTTTGCCATATCAACTCTAAAATAACCTCCACGTTACTGTCAAATTGGCAATTTCATCTGCAAATTGGAAGCTTCTCACAACTCACAACTGTCAAATATTTATTTGGCGGCATCTTGCAGGCGGTATCATGTACAAAAATATGCCGTTCTAATCCCATTATTTTGTACACTTTAAGGAAAATAAGTTTATTTTTTGTGGTATTAAATGAAGTGTATATAGCAAATGTGCAATGGCTGGAATGAAGTTTTACGTGCATGGTGGAGGAACATGGCGCGAACTGAATACAAATAGCGGTAGAGTGACTGGCTGGGGTAAAATACAGTTTTTATATGTGCGTCGTGGCCGTTTAGTTGTTGCACGACGTAATTCTGTGTTGAAAGGGCTAAGAGCACTTGTTTCCGGCAAGCCTACAACTGTTAGAGATGGACCGCGTCTTCCTCATATAAGGTTAATAGTTTTGTTTGTATACATCCATATGTGTTATGAGTATCTCAACTGTGACCTATTATAGATCCCGTTTATCTCATCATTATTTTTTATTGGGCTATAATTTATAGCATGAACATTCCATTGGCACATATTTGACATTTTTGCTAATATTTATACAGGGGTATATTTACTTGTGCATTTGAGGGCATGCCAACTTGATTACTGCTAATATATTCTTTTTATCCACGAAGGGGGTGTGATCACTGTATAAGTACTTATTCATGCGATAGAACTTTAATTAAGTGACTTCTTAATCTTAAATAGATGCCAATTTGCACAGCATACTCGGGTAATTTGTTTCATCTGTTCCCCTCTACTTTCGAAAATACTTTAATAATTAGACAAATAAGGTATTGTTGGCATCGTCTTAATTATCCTTTGGTAATAGGATATTTGATGTCATGAAATTTAATATGGAGTGCCCCCTAGATCACACACATAAGTGGTAAACTAGAAAAAATATTTTTATATTTTTAAAACACCAGCAAGCTAGCACAGATATAGATAGTTAACAATTTTTACAACATTTGTTCTATGACTTAGAATGGTTTGTAGGTTATAAGTAGAGTTTTAGATTTTGAACAAATTTTTTATGTTATTAACTTTGATGTGGTTGAAACTCTTTGAAAAAAAATGTAGATCAAAAACATTATACATACTATAATACAAGTTAGTAATTATTAATTGCCGCCCCTTCCCCTTGTATGAATGTATGTATTTGGTTAATTTTTTACTTTTTAATAAAACATAGTAAGATCAAATAACTTTTAATTTATAATACCTTTTAATATATTTTTAATCACTTTGTATATGTCTCTGTAAAGTAACAATATTATTATCAGAATTTGAACTGATAATTGAATGCATACATTAATGTTATTATGAACAGTTATGTTTAAAATTGTCTATTGTTATGGCAGTCCTTTTATATAATATATTTAATTGCTTTTACAGGCGCAGAAAACAAATCAATAAGCAACGATATGAACAAAACCAGTTTCGTCAATATAATCACTGCTGTCCTTGCCAACACAACTGCAATAATCACCAACAACAGTAAGGCCTGTTACATAAACTTTTAACTACAGCCACATTTTAGGTTGAGATTTATAGATATTTTATTCTGAAAAAGTCGTATGCCACTTACATGAGAATACAATTAGACACATTTTAAACTATAAAAAGAAAAAAATAAACCAGTGTTTAATTATGATTGTCTGGTAATCATATTATTATTTATTAAGCTGTTGCTGTGGGGTAAAATAATATTGTGGAGATTATCTATATAAAATATAGCATCACAATCTGGACAATCTTACAAATATGTGCAAGTTTTTATTCAAATCAGTTCAGTAGTTAAGGTCAATAAATGGATTTGTGTTAATTATTTATGCACTTAATAATTGGTTTCAGATCAATATCCGATAAATTATTTAATAGCCTTCTACAACCAACCAAAAATTCAACAGCTACTCAGTGTGCTCTTAATGAGCCCATAAAAGTTGATAATGTTACACAAGTTATTCACCACTCTGATACAGACAAAACTTCAGAAGTAGAACAAGTAAAATTTATTGATACAGACATTAGTACCGAAGAAGAACAAATAAAACCTACTAAGAAAGACAAAAAACACAAAGTAGAATCCAAAAAAGAACTGATAATTGATGAAGAGGATATACTTTTAGTGCGAAATTTTATAGAAAACAATGAGAAAAATGTTTTCAAAGTGTCTTTGATCGATTTTGATGCAGACGACAATTGCAAAAGAAGAATGTTTTATAAGATTAATCCACTTGTTGAAGTGTCTAGAAGCAAAGAAATAGCTGAAATGCTTCGTCCTCATAGTCAATGTTCCAGTGTTACATTAAAGGATTTCATTACTACTCTTGGTCTTCAGAGAGTTGAAGAAGTGAGAACGAGATCCAAGTACAAAATGAGAGCAAGAAAGACTAATGAAAATGATGCTAACAAAGAAAATTTAATTAACATAAAATCGAAAAAGAGAAGGCAATTGCTAATCAGAAATACAAGTAAAACCAATAGTCAATTACATTCACAGGTAGAAAAAAAATCTAATAAAAGATCCTTAAATAATGAAGCTAATATTGAGAGAAGTGAAGAGAAAAGAAAAAATAGCAGTGATGAAGAATCATTTAAACTGTCTTTGTACAGTGAGGTTAATTCAAAAAGAACACAGCCTACAGTTTTGTTTACAAAACGTGTGCAAAATGTAAAGAAAGATGCAAGTCGGTTAGGAAATAACAAATTACTGAAGAAGTCACACAAATTATGTCTAATAAAAGATGCTGCAGGTATTCAAACAAAAAAGAATGTAGAGGATAAGTCTTTCCAAAATACTATAGCAATGAGTGAGAGAGAAAATCCCTTACCTAGAGAAAAGAGAATAAAAGAAGCTTTAAATATTCGTAAAAATAAAATAAATAACAAAATTTTGTACAACGAGCAAGAAGTTAAAAAAATATTAAGTACCAAGATTCAACAAACAGTAGTAAATAAAAATACAAATAAGGACATTGATAAAAATATTTTGAATAAGAAAAGGTATTTCAAAATTTTTTAATGTTTCTGTGGAATTATATTTATGTCCACATTTATCAACTCCCTTACAAAATGTTTTCACTTATTCTTTGCCTTTATTGGATTTACTGACATTTACAAAACTTTGAGAAATCAATTGTTTTATTAATTTTTAGGGTTCCGTATCTCAAAGAGAAAAAACGGAACCCTTATAGGATCGCTTTGTTGTCCATCTGTCTGTACGTCAAGACCTTCTTCTCTAAAACGCGTGAAGGGATTAAGCTGAAATTTTAACGAAATAAAAAGTTATAGCCAATTATGCACAAATTTTGTATGAAAACGTACTTTGTCGAAAACCTAAAATTATCGGGTACTTCCCGTTGACCTGGAGTCGCAACCGTCTATTATGTAGACGGTTGCGGCACAGATTTATCTGGCGAATTAGTTATAAGTTGATAATTATTTTTCCAATGATCTACATATAATTTACTAGTTTTCAGATTTATTCCTATATATGTGCTATAAGTTCTTACTTCTTGCCAAATTTTACAATTCCAGATCAACGGGAAGTACACGATTATTTTAGGTTTTCGACAAAGTACGTTCTCATACAAAATTTGTGCATAATTGGCTATAACTTTTTATTTCGTTAACTTAGAAGTATGATTTTTTCAAGGCATCAAGACGTAACTGACCATCGTTTTTGACAAAAATTTCAGCTTAATCCCTTCACGCGTTTAGAGTAAAAGGTCTTGAAAACCATGCATTACGTTTGGATTGTTCTTCCAATTCATACGGAACCCTCGGTGTGCTAGTCGGACTCGCACTTGGCCGGTTTTTTAAATTAATAACTCTATATTATAATGTTGTTAATGAAAACATAACTAATTTATTGATTAGTTTTGGTTTAATTAATAACACTATATTACATATATTAATAAATAATTGGTATTTCAAAGTGATGTAAATGTCAATTAATGAGTTCACGCAGTAAGCCGATGCTATGAATAGTATAATCCATAATATTATGTATTTTGACTAATGATTATCATCCTGCCAAAAAATCTAATTTGGTGACACTAAGGCTGGTTTTAGTGTCACGCGGACCGTCAGTACGGATCGCTCCGCGCATGCCGATCTGTATTACAGCTACGGAGCGTTTTAGAGAAATGCAGACGGGTCCGTACGGACGACCGTCCGCGCGGACAGCTCCGCAGCCGTCCGCATGGCGCGTCCGTGCCACGGAGCTGTCCGCGCGGAGCGGTGCTCGCGCGCCTCTGCCCGCAGTGAGCGTTTTAGTATCGTGCGGAGCGCGCGCGTCAGCGTAGTACAGTCATGGCGAGTCGTGAATATTGCAATGTTGACACGAGTCGAGTGGTCCGGACGATACTAAAAACGACGTACGCGGACCGTCAGTACGGATCAGTCCGCGCGGAGCGATCCGTACTGACGGTCCGCGTGACACTAAAACCAGCCTAAAGGCATTTCACGTTTTAGTATTCGTACTAACGGCTCATTTTTGCTTGAAACACAAAGAATGTAACTGTTACGTCACGGGACTATGGAAATGATACATTGATGTAGTTGTATTTGTTTAATATGGCTTGCACTGGCTTGAGCGCAATGCTGTGATCGATGAACAATGCGCTTACGCGAAAATCGTTTTGTTTGGACATTGCAACTAGATATCAATGACTCAATAGTAATAAGTGTAGTTCAAGCAATTGTATGGCGGTATCACACTTTTTATGTGATCGATATAAAAATCGACATCGATAAAAAAAGTGTTATTTTATTAAATTAACTATGTATATGGGTTCTATAATTGATATAGAATTCAAAACTAGCATTTCACAAACGACATAAAAATGACAGTGTGTATAGGTATATATTTTAAAGCAATAAAATATAAAAGCTAGAAATAAATTTCCTTTTTTGGCTTTCATATTATTTAAAAGGCCAATAATTGAAGGCCAAGTGAAAAAAAAATTATCTTCCTTTATAAAAAGTTCTTTGTTTTAGGCGGTTTTTTAAATTTAATTTTGATGCAATTCTTTCTACCTAGCTGCGCTCGTTAACGTCCCACTCAAAGTTAGTCGGAGCGAGACGTTACTAGACTGAAATAGTCTACTGTAAATTAGATTATAATGTTGCAGTAGCCACTCACGGCCCTACTCCAGAGCCGAAGACGAAGCTATAATCACTTGGATAAAAGAGGAGCAGCGAGCCCACTTAGTCAACGGTAACCGTCTGTGGAAAGAACTACAACCGTTACATCACAATAACACGGGCCACTGTGAGTATTACCACTATTAAAATGGTCACAATAATCCGTTAACAGGGTTAATAATTAATTATTTCATAATAAATTAATTCATATTCAAAATAAATTTAAAATTAGGAGTATAAATTAATAAAAATCGGGGTCAGATAGTCTGCATCACTTACGAGATTGAGTATCTACTTGAAATCGTAAATATATGCAAAATAAGGCAGGATTCTAGTTAGGACTGTGTGTACAGATCTTTTTATGGGGGTCATACGCATCAAAGGGATAGCTTGCCCCGCTATGCAATAAATAATCTATAACTCATTCATGTTAAGCAGGGCATTTGGCATGTAACTTACTGGCATTGTAGCAAATCACAACTTCGTACATGCACCGTAACGTATTGTGGGCGGGGCTTTGCGAGCGCTGTCTTTTTAGGCTTTGGCCAAACCATTGCGATTGCAACACGGGAGCTTGGCGGGCTCTTCCATGGTATGGCGCTGTGGCATACCTAACCGCCGCGCCACAGCGTTGCGACTTGCGGCGCGGCGAGCGGCGAGGTGAGCGTCGAGACGTGACATACAAAATGTATGCGCCATGCCACAGCCACAGCGGTGCGATTTGCGGCGCGGCGAGCGGCGAGGCAATACTCGACGCGCGAGTGAGAGAGAGACAGACGGCGCCGGCCGCGCCGCTCGCCGCGTCGCAAGACCGCTGTGGCTGTGGCCGGGCCGTAAGAGGTAGTGCCACACTGCACGCTTGCATGCAGCCGAATTGGGCCGGCATGACCGCGGGGGTACCTCCCGTTTACACGAGACCGGCGTAAAGTGACAGCTGTGCTGTCGGGTTTTGTGCGGTGTCTAAGTAGCCGGTGACCCATGGAGATGGGAGGAGAGAGGAGGGCAGCGCATCTGTATGGCCTCTATGCGGATGTCTATGGGCGCCGGTGGTCTTGAAAACGTCTCCGACTGCTAGTATGCCCCCCTTTAACAAAAAAACCCTACAGGATCGTGATGTGTTTTAGGGACAATCGACCGAACAAATGAAGTGAAGTGAGAGTGTGTGCATACAGGCTGCTCTTTAGCAGAATGTGGCGTGTTCTAATGTTAAAATGGCATTCCATCTCTATTCCTGGCATTCTACAGTCACAACGAATGCCCATGTCATATTGACATTTTACGTTTACTAATAAACGTCAAACGCAAATATGCCGGTAAAGTTCATATTTCAGCCGCCAGTTGTCATGACAGTCCAGACACTCCTTCCGTGTAGACCATTTCCCAAAGTGGTCGATAACGCCTCCTTGTGGGCGGTTGAGGCCTACAGTAGGCGGTATGGAGTCTAGAAAACGACCATGTTATATAGGTTTATGAGGTGAAATAAAATGGTGGCTACAAAAGAACTGATTTCCAAACTGAGGGTTACACGAAATAAGTTTGGTAACCACTGCTATAGACGCTACGCTTTAGTCTCTTAGTTTTGTATGTATATGTAGTTTAGTTCGATGCATGACGCGCTTGTGATCGATCAGTTCGTCCGTGGCAGTCGCTGCGCAACCGCTACCTGCGGTACGTGCTGCCCTCGCTCGCAGACCTCGCCGTGCCCCCGCAGCTCGCGCAGAAGCTCCGGGCCGCCGCAGCCGAAGGTCAGTAGCAATACGTAAAATTCAAGTGTTACGTAAGCAAATTGTTTTTGTCAGCAAAAATCAGTGTATATACTGTAAAAGCCCGAACCACGGCAAACCCTAAGATTTTTCAGTAAAACTTAAGATTTAGCAACTCTGAAAGGTGGAACTCCGAAATGATACGAGATAATCGTCTATATCGAACTTTTACCACCATTCACCTGGTAAGTCTTAGGTTTTTCCTCAGAGATACGGTAAAAAAATAGACACGTTTTAACGTTTTCAGGCCGCAATTTTGGACTCGCTGGTCTCATTATAATAAATATACACTAAATGCTGATCGATTTTTCAATCAATTAATTGCATTTAATTACAATTGTAAGGATTAGGATTGATGGATAATTTTATTTTTGTAAATAAAAATACAAGGTAGGTAATGAGATAATTAATTTAAACTCTGTAAGGATTAGACATTATAACACATTTACATTATATTATAATATATGATTAAGAAATACATATTCATCACTTAAGTAATGAAAACAATGATCAATATTTGATCAAAATGTCTCATGGTGATTAAAATACCTATTATAGGTATAAGATTTTGATAGAAAACAGAAAATATTCATTGTTTTAGTACTAAGACTAACATTTACCAACCACTATTGGTAAAACCGAACATATACCAAACTCTAATGGTAAAAGCCCGAAAAATCGTATCTTTATATTAAATTTGTACACTCCATACATAGAACTGAAAGTAAAAATTTTTTGTCTATGATAGTCTTCAAAAATGACATTAAAGTTACTAAAAGCATTTTTTGCCAAAATCAATTGTTTGAAAGATAGACGACTCCAAAGTGGAAAAATGAGTGTCCCGCCCTGTCTAATTTTTTAAATTTAAAATCAGAGAGTGAGTAATCTAAAAAATATATATGCAGAGCTCGGTGGAAACTTTCAACGGAAATTAGTTAGCGAGATATCATTATTAGTTTTTGAGAAATAATACATTTTCAAAAAAACGCAAATACAACTTTGTCGTTCATATAAACGCTATGAAAAACCAAGTTATTTTATTTTCTGGTAAAAAATGTCGCAGAATGTTGAAACCCTCGGTGTGCAAGTCCGCGGTTTTTTATTGAAGAATAATAAAGTTTTTGAAGACCTAAGTCTACCTATACGCCACATTCGTGTGTATTTAAAATAAAATAAAATGTACTTTCTATTTACGAGATTACGAGTCGAGCTCCTCATTACGGCCATGTCTTTTGTTTTGATTGTTCACTTTGACAATAGATGGCAGCTTGTTTACAATTTTTTTATTTAATTTGCAAAGATAATACTATTACTAGTTAAAAGTATTAAGGGTTAATTATTAAGTAATTTTGTGCACATTTATTAAAATGTAAAATTACTGTGCTGTGATTTTTCTAGAACTATTTCAATAATATCTAGAATTAAATTGAATAACAAATAAAAATATGTGATGCTCTCATAGCATAAAAAAATCTACTATGAGTTTTCCTACTAAATAAGACACGATTATAAAAATAACTAAATCTACGTCCACTCCTAGCTCTAAAAA
>LUGF01038714.1:313121-329434 GCA_001625245.1 Calycopis cecrops | reverse complement strand
CACGTCGCAGTCTCGCAACAGTCACCAGACAACGCTGTCGCGCCACAGTCGGAACACGTCGTCCCGCAGTGGCACGAGACGCAAAGGCGCACGCAAAGTACGGCGCGGTCCGCCTCGACGCGCGCACAATGTGGACGAGCAAGCGAATGGAAACGGTAAATGTTAGTACTGTTAGCATTAATTCATTTACCTTGAAGAGACATACGTTCTACAATAAGCACAGTTATTTGTAACAGCAAGCTCACAGATATAAAATATATAGCTCGAATACTCAACAGCAAAATTTGTTCTTCAATTATGTTATTTATTAAAACAAGATAAATATGATTTCTTTTTGTTCGAGCGTTATAAGTGCATAGCGTACATATGCAAGTTAAGGTCAACGAACCCGTGACGCGTGAGTCCGGTCCACAAGCGCGAATCGCGCGTGAACAAAAATTGTCAGGACAACAAATGTAAAAGAGACTTCTTGATGGAAATTCATATTATAGTTTATTAAATAAAATGCTTTTTATACTATTTCCACTTTTTATTAATTCAAATTACATTTAATGGGATTTGATAATGTGTTGGTGTTATATACGTATAACATTTGGCCACAGCTGACGAGGCGGACTCCGGCAGCTCGTCGGAGCCGCTGGCGCAGACGTCGCGGCGCGTGCACGCGGAGCGCGCCGACTCGTGGGACAGCGATACGCCCCTGCGGCGAGTGAACAAAGGTGAGCGCGGCGTGGTACTCGCGTGTAAGAGGTAGTGCCATGCTGCATGCAGGCAGCCGAATTGGGCACGACCGGGCAGGTGCCTCTTGCTTTCACGATACCGGCGTAGTGACTGTGCTGTCGCGTTTCGTGCGGTGTGTAAGTAGCCGGTGGACCGTGGAGTGGGGAGGAGGGTAGCGCATTTATATAGCCTCTTTGCGGATGATCATGGGCCCCATATATTATGAAAAATCTTCTTCCTTATTTTTGAAGTTAAAAATTTCTTTAGTGGCGTTTGGATAGGAAAAAACATAGCTCGTGTCATCAACATGCTACGTAGTACAGGAAAGTGTAGCGCTCCTTTACTACACTTTCCTGTACTCGACTACTAGTACATACTCGATTCTCTGCGAGTCATACACCACTTTTATTTACAATTAATTATTATTTGGACTCTTTTTTTGTATTGTTGTAATTATTTAGTAGATAGTGTGGTACGTGTCTGATAGTAATGCTTAATTTTTGTGAATGTCAGGTAAAGGCGTGGGGAAGAAGAGTAAAAGCGGTCCGAGTGGCACGTCCTCGTCTACGAGCCGCGTACCGCCCAGTGAGTATGAACATCAACTACTTTATATACTGTATATGACGTAAAACTAAATCGAGCACTGAACTTATTTTTGTACCGTTAGCAGCGTATTCTCACTAAAGTTTTTAACACTTTACTTGCCGGGAGCACTAATGTTGATCCCGGATCACCAATGTTGATCCCGGTATGATGGGCGGCCGCTCGTTACATGCTACAGGCTTTACATACTAACACACAATATTATTTTGATACATACACTTATGTAACGTAGCTATTTACATTTACTGCACTAGGTCCGTTATAATACCACAAGCCAATCTATGACACACCGTGTGGCGTGCCCGAATAAGTACAGTTCTTGCCAAATTTCATTATCTTAATTCTAAATTTTAACCTATAAACGTCCAGTACCCTACAGATTAGTTATCCAGCGATCGCATAGTAAATATTATGCGTACGGACGGATATCTTAGTTATAAACCCCATTGTTGAACATTAGCTCCTTTAGGCGGATCACACACGGCACGCGGTTTGCGGTGAGGCGGATCTCAAGTTACATTGGGCTCTATGAAATCCGTTGATACCAAATTTTTTTTTAAATTGAAATTCTTGATCCGCGCGGTTACGCGGTTGCCTGTGTGTGAGGCACCGAGAACCGAGAACGCCGCTCGACCGCGCGGTCTGGCGGTGTACGTGTGTTAGGTATCAACGGATTTCATAGAGCCCAATGTAACTTGAGATCCGCCTCACCGCCAACCGCGTGCCGTGTGTGATTCGCCTTAAGTGTTCCTTATAGAAAAAGTCTTCACAGGCTACAACAACTAATTAATCATATAAAGGATAAGGGTTCTGTTTTTACTTTTGGGGTACGAAACCTTAAATCCATCATTTAGTGATCCGTTATTACACAATGATGACAAAGGTGTATAGTTTTTGCGAGATATGGTCCGGAATTTTATTTGGTAAGAGAACCAGGGTACAACGACATAGCTCTGAAAGTTAACAAGCTAAAGTGGCAATGGATAGGACACAGCTCGGCTCACATGCATAACCGAAACGTTTTCGAGTGGCAGTTGCACGCCTGCTGGATTGACGATTGGGTTATAGTCGCGGGTAGCCGCGTAATGCAAGTGGCTCGTGACGTGGCCTGCAGCGGTCTTTGTGGGAGGCCGGTGTTCGGCGGTGCCCATCCTCGGGCTGCTCATGATAATGATGATTACAAAAGGCTATTTGACACTATCAAAAATATACTACGAATTATAGTCATCATATTAAATAAGCTAATAATAAACCGTATACAAGACTATATAAAAAATGCATATTTATTGTTAAAGCGAAACAAAGTAGCAATTATTTGTCAACGTCAAAAACGTTTTGTGAGCGGTTGAAACTCAGATGCGCGGTCGGGGAGGTACTTCTCGCTTGCACGAGACCGGCGTGAAGTGACAGCTGTGCTGTCGCGTTTCGTGCGGTGTGTAAGTAGCCGGTGGTCCACGGAGGTGGGAGGAGAAAGGAGGGCAGCGCATCTGTAGTCTATGCAGATGTCTATGGGCGTCGGTAGTCATGAAAATGGCTACAACTGCTCGTTTACCCTCCTATACCATAAAAAAAAGATGACGTCACTGGCAAGTAAACCCTAGCCTAACTGCCTAGTGTTTACACTTTTGTCACTTGCGTTTGACGTCAATCTAATCATATTGCGCCGCCATGACAGTTTGCGCTGTTTTAGGCGCGAGTGTAATAACTCAAACTTTAACATTATTTTTTGTTGTTAATACTACTTATTTTCTGGAAATATTAATGTAACGTGTTTAACAAGTCATAAAGTAGGAAATAAAAAAAAAACAACTGTCAAATGCCCTAATGTGACAATGACTGATGCGATGTTTCCCGTTGCAGTTCCCGACTACACGCGCACGAACGGCGCCGCGTCGCAGTCCGACGACCAGGACTCGGACAACAGCGAGTACACGCGGATAGAGGTCAGTACATGTTGTGTGATGTTCGAACAACAGACCTGATGTAATCAACGTTGTTCGTCTCACTGTTGGGTCTGGATGGAGGCTCTCGGTTACACGATACCGGCGGAAATTTACGGCTGTGCTGTCGTTTTTCGTGCGGTGTGTAAGTACCCGGTAACCCATGAGGGGGAGAGGAGGAAGGAGGGTAACGCATCTGTATAGCCTCTATGTGGATGTTAATGGACGTCTGTAGTTTTGAAAATAGCTGCGGCTGCTCGCTTACCCTCTTATACTATAAAAATACTAAAGCCGCGTACACGTCAGGTGGTGGAGGAGGAGCTGGCGGACGACGAGGTGCAGCTGGAGTACGAGCCGCCCGCTCACGCCAGGAGAAGGAAGGTGCGTGTAATTGTTCGCCGCATAACATACGTAACGTGTCCTAACCGATTGATATATCAGTGCACTGGGCCGATGAAATTGGAATTAGCTATACCTATCGTTTAGTATATTGTTTGTCTATGCTTAGTCATAGACCGTACACTGAGTATTCATACCATAGATGATGTCTATGGTTAGGTACAGATGACATCGACATCATGACCATGTCTTAGTGACAGCTACAAGCATGTGTCACCGTACGTTTAGGAGCTGCGGATTACTATATAACTTAGGCATCAGCTGTCAACCCTGATCTGTCAGACTTGTTCTACTTCCACTTGGCATGTGTATGTAACACCTATAAAGTCTGAAAAAAAACTAAGTCTAAAAAACTAGTCTCAAAGAGCTAAGTTTGTCTACAACAACGGTAATGGAGTGTTGGCGGCCTAGAAACATAGCATGACTCCGTCTGCAATACACAGCATTTTTCGTAAACCTTTGGTTTGATATATTTGACTTTGGATTTTAACACTTTTTTTTTCTTTCCATTTATTAGTAAACACTAAAATTACGAAAATATAAATTCAATATTAACTAGTGACAGACCGAAGTTTCGGTTTCGGTCGGCCAAGAAATCTAGTTTCGGTCACAAACTTTCGCCCGCGCCGAATCCTGGAAGTTGGCTGTGTTACACCTCCGTGCCCCGAAGAGCACGTTAAACCGTCAGCCCGGACTGCCGTCCCATCGGAATATGAGAATGAACATAGAGTGCACTTGTGTTTGAGCGCGCACACTTGTGCACTATAATATGAATCTGTTGGCCAAATGGCAAAAAACTGAACCTTTATAGATTCGTCATGTCCGTCCGTCCGTCCGTACGTCCCAGCCATTTTTTTCTGAAACTATTGGACCTTCGTAGTTGAAACTTTGTAGTTTGATGTATTCTGTGAACCGCTACTCGTACTTTGAATAAAAATAAATAAATAAAAAAATGAAGGGGGACACTTCATATAACTGAATGTAACTGAATCTAAAAATATTTTGTGAAATATTACGTGAAAGGTGTTTAGGGTGAATAGGTCCATAAAAATAACATTTAGACATGACATTTTACTAAAACCATTTTTCGTCAAAATCAATTGTTTTAAAGATCCACGCCCCCCCTCTCTAACTTCTAAAATAAGAGAGTGCGAAATCTAATATATATATATGCTGTAGATCGCAATGGATCTCGAAAATTGGTTTGAGCGAGATATTATTTGTTTTGAGAAATAATACATTTTCAAAACAACGCAAATACAATCATACCATAATTATTGTACATTCATAAATTGTATTGTATTATATCATGTGCAAATGTACTTGTATTTTTATATTTACATCTGATCAAAACATGAGGCCCGCTGAGTTTGTTTCGCCGGTTCTTCTCAGGATAGGGCTAGGGTTGAACCGGTGGTAGATTTAATTGTTGACGTTCAAAAAGTAATTCTTGTAATTCTATTTTGAATAAAAACTTTTCTTTCTTTCTTTCTTTCTTACAACTTTGTCGTTCATACAAACGCTATGAAAATCTCTTATTTTCTTATATCTCTTATTTTGTGGTAAAAAATGACCCTTTCTAAGAGAGAGGCCTAAAATTAACACTAGGGCACGCCGCATTCGGCTAAAGTTTATTCCTCGACCCTTATTAAATATGTATTGGCTGTATTTACCCTGTGATATGTGTTACAGCGTAAACGACGACGAAGACTCAGTTCGGGGTCGTACAGTCAAGGTACCCGCAAGCAGAGGAAACTCCATCCGAAACGGTAATAATACTCGCTACCTTTATTATCAAGTAACGTAATGACTGTGACACGAAGATAATTAATTTAAAAAAAAACAATTCTTGGAGCCCTTTATCAACGCATGTAATTCAGATCTAAGTATATTTTATAATAAAAGATTGAAGTTTCGAGAAAACCTCTTTATTTTAGATATTATCCATCATGTTATCTAGGTCAGGGAAATCTAAATGACAAATATTACTATCCGTAACACATGTACCTGCAGAATGAATATGAGTGGTGGATGGTATTGTGTGGTTCCCGAGCACTGGTACGCGTTGGCCACTGGCCCCAAATAAGCGTGTCGCACTTATTCATTGAATCATTACCAATATTTTATGGGAACCTAAAATAAATAAAATAATTCAATTGTGCAATATTATTGACTGTTATGAATGCTATCCTAGGGGGCGTCTGAGCCCAGTTTGAGTAAGCCCCCGCTAGTGCATGTTAATTCATAATATGGGTACGTAAATATGTACCGCGTTTAATTTTTATTGCTCAATATTTTTCCATAATAGGAGTAAACATATGTGTATGTTACAGAACGCGGGAGCGCTTCGAGTCGGGCTCTTGGTCTTCGTCGTCGGAGGAATGGTGGTCGGGCTCCGGGCAGGCCGGCCGCTACGAGTCGGACCGCTCCTTCCGACCGCAGCGCCTCTCGTCCGACGACGACGCGCCGCTCACACACTACAGGTAACGTTTCGAGTCGGGCTCTTGGTGGTCATCGTCGGAGGTATGGTGGTCGGGCTCCGGGCAGGCCGGCCGCTACGAGTCGGACCGCTCCTTCCGACCGCAGCGCCTCTCGTCCGACGACGACGCGCCGCTAACACACTACGGGTGACGCATATTAATGGCCGACACGACCGGGGAGGTACCTCTCGCTTACACGATACCGGCGTAAAGTGACAGCTGTGCTGTCGCGTTTCGTGCGGTGTGTAAGTAGCCGGTGGCCCATGAAGGTGGGAAGTGCAAGGAGGGCAGCACATCTGTATAGCCACTATGCGGATGTCTATGAGCGTCGGTAGTCATTAAAATGATTCCGACTGCTCGTTTGTTGCCTATAACAAAAAAAATGTACAGCGGCGTGTATGTTGATTGAACTATTATGATCTGGAAAGCGCAGTAACTCCTCTACGGGTCTCACCTAGACGCGGTATAAAGCCAACGCAATCACAGCGGGTACCATAGCAACGCCGCCACGGAGTCTTTCGTCCTCCTGCGTGTAACTGTACGTCCGCGTGAATGACCGCCATTTTGTTGTAATACGCCTTATCTGTAATTTTTAGTGCAAACAGCAGTTAAATTATTCAGTCTGATTAGTAATAATTTAACTGATGACACTTTACGACGGTAGCTCCGGTAATGGTTCTTATAGTGAATGAAATTGTTGAAAATAAGTTTTTCAGTTCCCAATGTTTCACGACGACAATTTTGTAGCATACTTTGCTGCTCCAAACACAAATCCATATTTTTATTATTTTCAGGCAAAGGCAGACTGAAGATGAGCCGGGACCGTCCAGAGTGGGACGCCCTACCTCTAAGAGGGTATGCCAACAAATTATTATTTGATCAATTAGCTGAGGCAAAAACCACTCACAAAAATCGATGGAATATACTTATAAATACATGCATTATACTGTCATACTTACCACGCGCCCATAGCACGAGAAAAAAGTCACAATATAGGGACTATCACACTATACTAGTATAGCATAGTGTACTACGGAGAGCTAGAGTGTAATTTTTATGGTTTATACTAATGTTAATGAAGAACAGCATGTGCTGTGTACAGTAGAAGCTTAATTTCTAAAATTAACTACAAATTTAATAGTTAACCAAAAAATAATTACGTCGCTATCAAATCAACGGTACGGTCTTTCTGCCAAGGGTCGTTCGACTGTGGATGCAAATTACATATTCGTTGCTTTGCTGTGACGCATTATTCGGTTCATAAATTAAATACTATTGTGTTGTTAGGGCGGTGTGTCGCTACGTCGGCGCCTGAGCCCGCGGCAGTACAACGAAGACAGCGAAGAGGACAGCGTGGCGGCCATCAGCAAGCGCATGCCGCACGCTCAGCAGCGGCTGCAGCAGCGGCTACAGCAGCAGCGTCTAGCGCGCGCCGCCGCCAGCGACCACGACTACTTTAATGGTCACGCACCAGGTCAGTACTATACTAGTTAAGGGCGAGTAGATAAGTAAGAGTAAGACCTACTCGCTCTCAATTAGCACAGCAATATTTAATAAACAATGAAAAATACACCAGCCAGCTCAGAGATATAGATAGCTAGCATCTTTGACAACATTTGTTTTACGACTTTTGTCATAACTCAATTAATTTTAAATGATTTTTTAAGTTTCTAATGTGATGTGGAGACATTCGTAAGTACCACGCGGCCCGCGCATTTGGACAGCTGGTAGCGTCCCCGACACCCCTCGCGTCCCCCGGCCGCACGTTTCTCTGGATTGTTGACCTTATCTTCCGAAGGTACGCGATGCACTTATAAAAAAAATTGATTCATATTTATTTTACATGAAAAACTATAATAGCGAATTATGAAAATTCGTATATATGCTGTTGTTAAAGATGCTATCTGAGAGACTGCTAGTATTTTAGAAATAACCCCGTATAAAAATATTCTAAATAACCAAAAAGTTTTTCTCTCCCAGTGGGCACGGACGGCTCGGGTGGTTCCGGCGCGTCGAGTCGCGTGCCAGTGTCGATCTCGTCACGCGGGCGCGTGCGCAAGCTCACCGCCAAGGCGCGCGGGCTGTTGCGCGACTGATGTGCCGCAGACGGCTAATGCACACACTGCACGTAATAGTGAATATACTCAGTAAGAACAAAGTAGTCGTCCCGAATTATGTGCGAGTACAAAAACTTTTTATTTTATAATAATATAACTTCACACATTAGTGAGCTGCAGCGAAGTGACAGAGTGCGTAGACTAATAAGGCGACAGACTCGTTCATTGGACTACGGAATTGCACAAGAACATTTGAATTGAAAATGATTCTAAAGATTAATTGTCAATACTATAATAATAATTATTTAATGTAATGCATCTGTTCTATTGGCTTACTCGCCTAAACCCAAGAAACTTATTAACAGGTCTATAAAATGAATGTTTTGGCAGAAATGAAAAAAATCTATTTTCCATGAAATTAAATTATTTTCTTATGTATTTAATGAAAAACGATAAATAGTGATTTTACATTAGTCGCATTTGATGTGTAACATCTGACATGTTAACCCGACCCTATAATTAAAATGAAATACATTTAGAGAATTTTTAAAGCAATATCTACCTAGTCTAGCCATAAGTTCTGTTACAAATGATGATGACCCCGCGCTGAGTCTTGCTGGAATGTCTTGGTTATTGAATATGATGTTATTATGGGGCTTAACTACCTTTACAAGAATGGTGTATTGATACACTTGTGCCGATGTTTTGATACCTTTTGCACAATAATATGGCTCAGCCACTCCTTCATAGCTAACAGCCCACCAAACCATCACTGAAGTCGGATAATGTCCACGTTGCACTCTGTCGACTAATTGAGAAGCTTCTTTAGAGCTTTGAGCATAAATACGGTCATATTGTTTGTTAAAATGTTGCTCAATTGTAAAAAATGCTCATCCGAAAACAATTTTTTTTCTGTGACCTCCCTTTGCGCCGCTTCAGTAGTTGTTTTGATTTTACCACCCTATTCATATTTAATTTATCAGTCAAGAAATGACCAGTGCGTGACTTATAGACTCCAAGCCCTAAGTTATCTCTTAAAATACGCGACATGGTTCTAGGTACTATCCTTATTTCCCGAGATAAAATCTTTTAGTTTCGGAAAGGAACTTCGAATTCTTCCCCTTACTGCTTTGACCACCTTTTTCGTTTGAGCACCACGTAAACGACCAGATCTTTGTCTGTCACAAAGAGGGGAAGTCTCATTGTACCTATTAATAGCCCTACAAAAACATTTGGCTACATACCTACTTTATGTAATGCAATCACAGCGATTGTGTTCTCTTTATCACCCCACTCCAATTTAATATAGCAAAATATTGTATTGGTGCCAAAGTGAGAAAACACAATGAACAATCGTATAAAAATGACAGATTCCAAATTCAAATGTAATATTTTTTTTTTAACTATAACTTACTTATGGCCAGACTAAGTATATTCGGTAACAAAAACCGTGACACCTTAAGATTTGATTAAGATTCTTTAAACGGATTCTATCGCGTTTGATATAAAATATCCACTTGCAGAACATGACAAAACCTCCGCAATGAACGAGTCTATCAATTCGTTAGTCCCCTGATGTTTGATAGACTCGTTCATTACGGAGGTCCTGTCATATTCTGCAAGTGGATATTTTATATCAAACGCGATAGAATCCGTTTAAAGAATCTTAATCATGTTCAACATTCGTGTAAATATACGAAAACTATTCCTTAAGATTTGAAAAAAAATCGCACAAAAACAATTATTGCAATAATTTCATATTCAAATCAAATAGCGTTCGTTTCCCCGTTTTCCTGTTACCCATTTTCGTCCTTTATAACGAAATCACTAGAAAATATATTCAATTAGCGAGAGGAAAGATGTTACACATCAAAAATGTGTCTTATTTCCAGGTTGAGCCTAGTTTAAAAACCCAATGTTTTAGATAATCTAGTCATTCATACATTCAATTGAAACAGTATTTGACCTACAGGTTGTATCTTAGGGCTGCTTTTAAGTTGGAGAAAGTCAAGTAAATAGAATTCAACAAACGGCGAAATGGTACTTATTACTAATGTCCAAGTACAGTCTTGTACATTCGTTCGAAAACGCACAATACAATTTAATAAGTATTTGTACATATTTAATAATATTTGACCTCATAGAAAATAAATACATACTATTTTACTTAATAGACAAAAAATAGATAGTTTGTTCCAAACTACTACTTTCTAAACAAACAGTACTTGTTTAGTAACAAAAAAGCTTAAAAAATCATTTAGGTAATTTTTTTTTGAAACGCACAGTCAAATCAGAGCTGAGAATCATGTTTGATAGTCGATGTCCTCAGAAATGGAACGTATATAAATTATTCACGCCAGAGAGACTGACGGAATGGTTCTGGCAGACTGTTGTCCAAAGTACCTGTTAAATTTGTATTAGTTTAATTTACTTTTACTATATTTAAGTTTACTAATAATAATTGGTTCGATAATTTTAAGAACATTTACAACTTAATTATGCTTTCTGATTATCGCAATGTAATATAATATCTCTGGTGAAGTTTGATCTCTTAATTCTAAACATTTTTTTCATAACTCCCAAAGATGGTTAAATAAATGCAAAATAAGGTATACGGACTTTTTTTTTTGTTTGTGTCGATAGATATGTAAGTCAAAAACATGTCAATTTATTTATGTTGTTAATCTATACTGATGGTCGTATGCTGATACTGGCCATAGTTCTAGTACTTAATAGGGCTCATTGCATTGTACTTAGTAATATGGACAGTACATATTTGTAATGGCAAAACGTATCGTGCCTATTGCGAAAAAAAATCGTAACAAGATGTTTTTATTTCAATACCTGTATTTCTCTCTTTCTCTGTTGAACAAATTCGATGTGGCAATAATCTATCTTTAAATTGCGACTGCAACAGGTTTGCAAAGTTTCGGTATCAGACTGCACCACCAGCCAATACCAAAGACAATTTTCAAAAAGTAGTGGAAAACATTAGATAATCGTAGCATCATATTAATGCAATACAATACAATATAATTTATAAAATGTTATAATTAATGCAAACATGCATGCACCACAATGCCGTTTTATTTTCTGTATGCGATGGTGGCGCTATCTACGCCAGACTTTGCATTGTATGTTAGTCAATAGATTTTCATGGGATTTTAAAAGATTTCATACTTGGTAGGCATACATGTACAAAATGGTGTAGTGCACAGGTTCCCAAACTTTTTCGTCTAACGCCCACTTTGAAAATCAGTTACTTCGTATCGCCCCCTTATTAGTTATTACACCTTGATATTCAAAGACAATTATGTCGTTTCTGGCCCTTTACCGCCCCCCTTTGAGCATCTAGTGCCCACAAGGGGGCGTTATCGCCCACTTTGGGAAAGACTGGTGTAGTGGATTATGGTATATTATCCCTATCATTATTTTCCGTATGACGGTTAACTCTTTTTCGCTAATTAATTTTGTGTTTATTGTCCTCTTTGTTTTGAATACTAATAACACTTAAACTTGACTGCAATAGCTTGAATAACTGTATATTGTATGTATTTAAGTTTCTCTTCCCACCTGGATGTCTAACGGATGACTAATTTCAGTTAAAGAATTTTCAATTGAGTGTTATTGCTACAAGTTTTATAGTCTATAATAATGTAAATAAACAAAAGTATTTGAACAAATCTTTTTACTTACCACTAAGTAGTCGGGATGTATAAATATACTAGTTAGTCTCCCTTGACATTACTGTTAATGGTAAATTATGCAATGGTCCAATTTTTCTTCTTAACCTTAATTTTTTTTCTTTTCAAGTAGAAATGTATTCTTTCCTTTTTTACTCCATGATGCAATGTAAATGTAAATAATTGTGAAATACCATAAGTAATAGTTATTGCATTTGCACTGTTAAAACTTGAATAAGTGTATATAGGCTAAGAGCTACCACAACTGTTATAATTAAACATTAAATGGTGTCCTTTTCATCGCTATGCGCGATAATGTGCGTGTGTCAGAGATACTGTTCCTCTAAAAACGAATTCCGGGATGTTTAAATCGATTCTGTAAATGTATAGTTTGTCCTCTTTGGGGCATTGTGTCGACCTAAGTGTTATTATGGGATTTATGTATATATGAATGATCATGCCAAATGAATAAATAATTTTGTAAATTTTTCTTGTGTTTTAATATATAATTAATATCTACATACCTACTGTGAGTTAACTGTATATTTACTCACTAGCGTTTTTTATTTCGATGCTAGCATATATACTAATAATTTATGATTTTGTTTTGAAGTTGAAGTTCATTTTTTTATTGTAAGGGCGTTTTTGTACTTTGAATCACTGTACTTAGCGTATCTAATGGTGCAGTATCGAAATTGTAAAAGAGTGATTGTCCAGCGAACTAATTAAAGTTTGAGAACACCTTAGGCTCAACTGACATTGGCGCAGAGTCGAAGCAACGCGACGCGTCATGATTTGCAAGGCGACGCGCGCCTTTGCACTTCTACGCGCGTTTCCATATTTACGTAGCACAAATTTGTACTTAAATAATAGAACAATAGAGATGAATATGCTTTATGTTGTGGTCGGCGTCTGTCGCGTCACTGACGCCCGAGTGCGCGCGTGGACTCGCGAATCCGCTCTACTCCAGCCGAACGTCGAAGCGCGAATGCACGCGTCAACGCGCGTCGACGCGCTCTTCCATATTTACGTAGCACAAATTTGAACTTAAATAAGAGAACAAAAGAGATGAATATGCTTTAGGCGGAAAAATATGACGCGTCGCGTCGCTTCGACTCTGCCCCAATGTGAGTTGACCCTTAGGGTGCTTTTATAAAGAAGCAGGTTCCCGGCGCCGAAATTGTCGGCGCCGGGAACCTGCTTCTTTATAACAGCAACACGTTCGCAATGTTATCTTATGGGCTCACTTATAAAAAAGCAGGTTTTCGGCGCCGAAATCGGCCTGTAGTGACCATCATGTCGTCAACTTCATCGGACGACGACTTATTTATTATGGAAAATAGTTATTTAAAATGTTTGTATAATATATTAGTATTTATTATATTAGTATTATATTAATATATTAGTATTTTGAAAATGCAGGACAATGTATCTCGTGTCATACTATACTCGTATAAGACTTGTGTTCATTAAACATTGTTTTTTCAAATAAATGTTAATATTCTTGGCAGTGCCACGATGCATGCATGCATGTAGCAGCACTTGGGCCGGCACGATTGAGGTGTTTCACCATTAATAATAAACTTAAAACATGAAAAAATACCCATTTTTTTTTAATAATATTACTTTATAGAAAATATATTAAGTACACTGATATTATTACGTAATTACTATTTAGTTCTACTTGTAAATAATGCACGTTTTTTTAATACTATTTCCACTTTTAATTAACATACAAACTTTCACATCCTACTAATATTATACAATTATAATACTAATATATTAATGTAATACTAATATAATAAATACTAATATATTATACAAACATTTTAAATAACTATTTTCCATAATAAATAAGTCGTCGTCCGATGAAGTTGACGACATGATGGTCACTACCGATGGCCAGGCCAACCAGGCCGATTTCGGCGCTGGAAACCTGCGTCTTTATAAAAGCACCCTGTATAGTGTTCCTGATTGCAGTTTCTGTGACAGTAAAAACACGATTTTTAATTCATTGCTGAGTTTGGAGATGTAACATATTAAGGTGTACTTTTTAAAAATTGCATATGACAGTATGTACGCTGACAATATCAGCCGATTTTATATAGATAAGTAACGATTGTGTATCATGTAGTTAAGTACTGATGCGTGGTCTTTGTGAGCGCTTAGTGGAACTCATGAGTATAGACATGTATTACTTCAGGTTGCCGTTGATAAAAAATATTTTTTTATATGAAATTTTCGAAACATAAACAGACTTAACAGACTCTTTAATATCCAGACAAGTATCACTATTCTGTAAGAAAAATACAAGAGGAAAGTTCTTCGGTGCAATGGGCCGTACAATTTTTATATAATTAAGAAAGACTGTACTACTCGATCACATTATGTGTGGACCTGGCTGGATTGTGAGGCCCGCCTCCGTTCCCCGTTCACGGCCCCCCGTTCACCCTGTTGCGTCAGTACGCGCACCGTAGTTGAGCGCCGATGCGACATGACGTCATTAACGCCAGGTCCAGAGATAATGTAACCGGGTAGTAAATGTCCTTATGTCCTTATCTCTATAGCCGTGTAATGAGTTATAAAAATTGACGGCTTGGTGTTCAAATGTCAAATCATCAAATACGAAATCAACTTTAAAACTTAATATTTAATTAGTTATTTATTTTTGTTAGTAATTTATGTTTAAGGCAAATTAACTTTATTTTCAGCTGAACTTGAGCGGGAATAGGAACCGAACTTGTTTTCTCACAATAAATTCAAATTAAACGAAAGTCAATTCATAACTCTGATACTGGCAAATCCGTCAAGGGAGCCATAACAAAAAAACTTTAAACTTCAACTTAACTCAAAAAGTAATGTTGTTCATGTAAAAAAACATCGATATTTTTTCGATTTTATATATCGTATCGTTATATCCATACTTTGCGATATATCGTCCAAATATATCGATATTTTCGATGTATCGTAAGTAATTTGTTTTTTATGGTATAGAGAGTAAGCGAGCAGTCGGAGCTATTTTCAAGAGTAACGACGCCCACAGACATCCGCATAGAGGCTATACATGTGCTGCTGCCCTCCTTTCTCCCCCCACCTCCAAAGACCACTTACACACCGTCACTTTAAGTCAGTCTCGAGTAAGTGAGAGGTACCTCCCCGGTCGTGCTGGCCCAATTAGGCTGCATGCAAGCATGTAGTGTGACACTATCTGTTAAACTTACCGCGACCGTGTAGAACAACTATTATTTATTTTGTACTGAAAACGACAAGTAGAAAGCGCGAAGCGAGCAACCACAGACTGTACAGAATATTACAGATACAGATTATAAGAGAATATTTAGTATTTTTGTCGTTGCGCTCCGTTATTGCGAAAGCTAGTGTTTCAATAACTCGGGGTACATTTTATTTTAACTCAATCGTAAATCAAAAAAATATTATAAAAAAGGATTAGAATGTCACTTTATATCGATACTAAGTGTTTCGATAATATCGGGTTGAAACGATATATCGCGTACATATATCCATATTTTATGAAATATCGATATTTATCGTGCACTCCTACTCAAATCAAAATTGCAGAGAGAACGTAATGTGACAACACTGTCTCTGTCAAAATTGTATATTTTGTAAAAAATAAAAACAAGTCATACTTTAGAATTTAGATAGGTATTTACAGAGTTAAACAATATCAACAAATCAATTAGCTGCAGGTTTTGATTTATTTTCAAGCTAATTAGGATTACGGTAAATAATACAAATTGTAACGCGTCAAACATCCTTTTTATGTATATACCATTATCAGAATATATTTGAAAGGAAGTTGATAAAATTATAAAGTAGGTACTAAGTAATAATACTCCTACTAAAGTAATCTCACTGTAAAATGGACGCAACGCATCAACAACAGGAAGAAACAACTATGTTCAATCCTATTGTATTTGGCAAGTATTTGTTTTATATTCCATATACATGAATGACCTTAATAATACATGTGCTTATAAATTGTCAGTAGTATTATTTTAACTGTAATTAAAATATGAATATATTCCAGTGTTTCAGTTTCTAGCTAACTATGGCTGGTACCTGTTAGGGGCTAGTGCGGTGTGCATTTATCTTATACAAAAACTTCGACCAAAGTATGAGCAATTTAAACAGGCTAGAGAAGATGCTGAATATCACAAAGGTATTTTATTTTGCTAATCTAAAATAGATAATCTAGTGAATCTTTATGGAAATGAATACAATTTTTAACAGATATAAGTAAATACAGTACGACATACGCAAAGCTGTGGGCAGGAAGTGGGAAAGGTTAGCTGAAGATCGAGGCCAGTGGCGTGCTATGGAAGAGGCCTAAGTCCAACATTGAACTGCAATAGGCTGAAGTTATTCAAATTCAAAATTCAAATTCGATTTAAGTGAAACTTATTTATT